>JAMZAV010001399.1:0-156463 GCA_024449915.1 Sweltsa coloradensis
GGGCACGCCAACTTAATGGACGTGTTTAAACGCTGCACTGTCACTAAAATAGAACGAATAAATACATTAATTTTGACATCGTGTCCAGCTTTTACATCGTGTTGGGGAAAGATGCGAACTCGGAGTGATTTTCCAATTCGATAAATATCGCATCTATAAAGCCAATTAATTTTGTATGTGGAAGTGGTCAATGGGGTCAAGGATCGAACACCATATCTTGGAGCAAATAAAAACAAAATGCTTCTATATTCATTATCAAGGAATTATTAAATGTAATACATTGTCAAATTTCATATTCAGTTTCTGCACGTTGCAACATTTACTTTTGGAACTTTAAAACACAACTTAATCTTAAATAGGTTAAACCTGATAGTTGATAGGGTAGGACTACAAACCTATGTCCGTGCGAAACCAACATGTTATTCTTATTTAGATATTTCATTAGTGTTGATACAATAATGGAATAATAACCGATAGTTTAAGTTCGACTATCGGGACGGTATATTAAGACTATTTCGAACAAGAAGAATTGGTGTACGCCAATATAAAATAGATAGAACTGGTAGTTGTTACAGTAGGATAATAAAACCCTGTCAATGCAAAGACAAAACACACTCGGTTGGTATATTTTTATGTATGGTATTGTTACAATAATGGTACAATAAGTCGATGATTCCAGTTTGAATATCATTATAGAACATAGGTATTGAAAGTTATAGGAATTGGTATACGTCAGTATAAAATAGATAAAGAAGAACAAGCAGTGGGTACATCGTAGGATAAGAAAACCCTGTCAATGCAAAGACAAAAGCATTATGAACTTTCCGGTATATTTTACAATAACGGTTCAGTGATTCCAGTTCGACTATCGTTGCAGTGTATTAAGAATATAGTTCATAACAAGAGGAAGTTGTAGTTCGTCGCTGCCGACGTACTGCTTGCGGTGCTTGTTGACCATGTGGCTCTTGATATGGTGCTTCAGCCTAGCGCGGTACGGGCAATCCGGGCAAGCAAAGTCAGCACCTTTGCCGCAGGAGTACTTGTAGTGGCCGTACCATGTCTTCTTGTTGTTAAACACTCGGTCGCACGTGGGGCAAGGGAAGCTTGCGGGTGATAGAAGCGGATTGATGCGTTGGGTGAAGCCATCGGTCGAGTCTGAAAGAGGGAGAATAAACCATTAGTGCAGGATAGTTATTAAATAAGATACAAAATATCACTGCAAATACCCGTGAACTTGTTATACGGTAGTAAAATTAATAACTATCCTCAAACATGGTGCTGTCTTAATTTATGATGGCAGTATACAGACAGCTTACCTGAAATAAATTTGCGATACAGATTTAGATTATGCTGAAAGCTGAATAACATAACCAAATATCGATCACAAGGTAGTTCGGTTGGTTAATCATTATTAAGGGGAAACACATTCAATTAGAACTAGGAAAACGCTTAAGTCCCGCCGCGTTGTTGGATGAGCGTAATTGGTGCATTGAGCTGCCATTGTGTTATGCGAATTTTCTGTTGTTCTGTGGCAAAATCATTACTAAGTTGAATTTTTTTAAAATTAAATTAAATTAAATTAAAAATTAACTTAATTTTTTTAATTTTTTTTAATTAATCGTAATTGTAAAAAAAAAATCGTAAAATTGCGATTTTCATAAGAAATAATTTCTCGATTGCGCTCAAATTTTACACTAATATATTAATTCATAAAATAAAGGTTATGAGAAAAAAATAATTACAATCGGATAAAGCATGTAGGTGTTATAAGTCAAAGAATTGTTTAAAAAAAGAAAAAAACCTGTAAAATTTCGATTTTTATGATAAATATTTTTTTAATTGAGCTCAAATTTCACAAAAATATCTTAATTCATAAAATAAAGGTTCTGTGCAAAAATCATTAAATCGGATAAAGCATGTAGGAGTTATAAGTCGGAAGAAATTTTTAAAAAATTGAAAAAATCGTAGAAATTGCGATTTTCATGAGAAAAATTTTCGATTGTCCCTCAAGAAAACGTGGCAGTTCTAGAAGTTTCAGAGATTTCGAAGGCCTCCATAAAATTCATCGCAATCGGAGTATCGGTTTAGCCGGAATCGTGTGGACAAACAGACAAAAATAAAAAAAAAAAAAAAAGAAAGAAAAAAAAAAAAACAAAACATTCGGATTTTTTTTCTCAGTGTAGGTAAATGGAATCTTCGCTTCGCTCGCTACGCTCGACTAACGACTCATCCAATCAAAGCATCCTCGTCATTTTTTCAGCTGCCAAATTGCATCAAAATGATTTAGATAATATTATTCTAACGGCCAGGTTGAACCTTCATACTGTTATGGCCATGCTACGTGCCATTGGGACATATATTGACAATAGTGGAATAGAACAGTTTTGGGTCGAGTCTGGCATTTTTGGTAATTCTACTGTGAGACAGATTATGGATGGGAAACATGTCAACAAAGGGGTTGAAGCCCATTTAACAATGCTTCAAGCATTACACACGTTATTATATCTTATTATCTGTTTCGTTGTGGAATATTCTACCAAGTGATTTAAAAAGTGATAGATGTTTCAACATGGGTATTAAGAGGTTTTTTAATAAGCAATTTGTTTTTGGATTTTTTGTTGATGTGGAAGTGTTTTTAATGTGTTTTATTAATATTATGTTGTGTTTATTCGATATGTACAATTTTACATGATACGACGTCTTTTATAATGTGGGGAATTTGTGTACCAAGGGTAACAGGTACGAAAGTACTACGGGGCAAATGCTCTTTCTGTTGCTCTTGCATTCAACTATTTTCTTTTATAAATTGGCATGTTATGTTAAATGTTATGGAAAAAGAATAAATGCAAAATATTAATAAATAAAAATAATAATTATATTGAAGCGTTTTTAAAGGAGAATCCACACCACGAAGATCTCGTTCATGACAGTTGCAAAGAAGGAGATTGCAGTGATATAAAGGGTGCCCACACTGAGGTTTTAAAATCCTTAGAAGAGTCGATGTAAAGGTTGCCCACACTGAGGTTTTAAAATCCTTAGAAGAGTCCACGTGCGGTGACAGCTTAGATAAGTTTGAAGTTCAGGGATGGCACACAGCCATTATTTAAAATGGCAGTTCAGTGTTCAGTACATGATGATGATTGTTGAGCTCTCTTTTTTTATCCGGGCTGTACGTACTGCTGACTGGAAACTTCATTTGACATCTCTTGAAAGCCTCGTTAAATACTTCTTTGAGCACGATAAGCGAAATTATGCTCGTGTTATTCCTCTTTAGCTTTCTAAGTCGAGCGTCTTACAGGAAACAGACCCAAACATGTATGAAGAGTTTACATCAGGAAATCGGATAGTTAATAAAAACAGCACAGTTCCATTTTGCTCCATTGGTGGTGACCACGCTCTCGACACAAGTTATATCCCGAACCCTGAAATATGTACGATGGAGGTCTCCTAAACACGGGGCTAACACTAAACCCATGTTGGCTCTTGTTTGCTCATTTCTTAAGTTGACTCCGGATGTTGGCGCTGACTATCAAAAGAATCTCAAGAGATAGTTGGCTTAAACACTTTCATCTCTGCTCGTCACCACCGTGACAAAAAAAGTATTCTAGACAGGCAAAATGTGAATACTCAAAAGTTGGTGAAAACAAATTACACAAACCCCTTTGAAGACAAATCCAATGAGTTAATTAATTTCATCGCTAAAAAGGTCATGCCAGAAGAAGTCGTGAACGATGTATTGCAAAGAAATGAAGAAGGCATTCAAGAATCTTCTAAATTCGTTTCGGAGCGCATAGCTTGCAACACTGAAAGCGTGTGGGCCCCAATGAAAAATATCAATTTAAAGATGTGGAAATGTGCATCGAAAAAGGTTCTCATTAAAACCAAAAACTAGATAATTAAACTGAGAGAAACATCGTCATTGATGATGAGAATGCTCGTTGTTGCCAGGTCAAGACCCGAGCTAGATCTAAAACAAAGGGATAGGTAATTACGAATTCTCGGTTGTACCTCGAGCATTTTTTTTTATTTTATTTATTTATTTAACGTCTATCCTATTCAGTTATAAAAAATGATTTACAAAGGAGGAAAAACTAAATAAATCTAATTACATAGATGCCAGGAAACAACAATAAATTACATTTTCGTAAATATTTGAAATAGTAGCATTACAACAACAATGCGTTTAAACACAAAAATTTTGGTAACAAATCAAATGATATTATATGCTTTCCCCAATGAATAAATTTCAAATATAAAAAAGGGTGGTGAATGAAAAGAAAAGAAAAGAAAAGAAAAAAAAAAAAAAAAAAAAAAAAAAAAAAAACATTTAAAAAAAGAAAACGAAAAGAAAAAACTGATTTATTAGACGATCCCACTCAAACGAATATGAGGTTTGCAAAAATCAGGAAACAGCAAATCAGGGAGTATAATCAAACTTTCGCGGAAGAAACCACCGAACGCGAAATCTTTATTCTTGGGTTCAATCTTCATTTTTGTGTTCAAATCTTGACTCATATATATAATTATATCAGACATATAATTATTTAAAAAAATTTCATGTCAAACTGATCACAGCAATGATACAGGAAAACCCCTTTAAATCAAGTTGCAAGCTCCATCATTGGGCGGAAAAACCAGACAATCTAGGCAGAAAAATATAGTTGAAAATACATTGTTTATATCATAATCAAAGCAAAAATGAACAAACAAAGAGAAAAGAAAAATCAATTATAAGAGCTTATGAAGGTAAATTAACATTACACAAACACACAGCCCAATAACTTACAAATAAATAGTAAAAAATCAATTTTTTGCTCTTTGTTTCATATCATTGCTTCAATTTACTTTTAAATTGTACAATTCCTAGACAGAAAACTGGTTCTAATATCATAAGAAATTGAATTCCAATAAGATACGCCTCTGTACATAAAGACTTTCTAAATGCTTCAGAATTTAATCTAGGAACTTTCCAATGAGTTTATTAAAGTAGAATTTCTATCACGATCAACAATTTTAAAAATATTGGGTAGAATACCTAAAAACATCCTTTCAATATTTTTGTATGTTTTTAAACCAGCACGCTATACTTCATCCTCTCCAATCGTGAAACAATCAGACTGCAAATCTTGGTTCCAAGGGAAAAAATCAAACAGATGGTCAATTCTCTTCTGGAGTACAACATACCCCAGTAGAAGGTCTTACTGCCCAAACCACTAAGCAAAAAAATCAATAACAGAGTGAATTAAGAATCTACAAGTAACCTCAACCATTCTCTCGGTTAAAAAACCTCTTCATTCTACTTAAAATTTCCCAAAATTGCTGATGATACTTTATTACACACATATTCATAATGTTTCTTAAAATTTAAATTACAATCTAAGAAAACTCCAAGATATTTAAATTCTACCTCTAGAAATTAAACTTACCATTACAATTTAACGTCAAATGAATATCATTCATGCTTCTATCATTAGCCTTATGAAAAATCATAAATTTGTTTGCTATAATTAATATCAAGTTCCTGATTTTTTAAAAACCAATCATCCATCCTCTTTAGAACTTCTTTAAGACGTCTTACGATCTCTTCGACATCCACACCTTCTAAATAAAAGACCAAGTCATCAGCATATAAGATATAATTGATGCCTCCCATTATAGTAGATATATCATCTATATAAAGAATAAATAACAGGGGTCCTAATATTGATCCTTGGGTACACCCCCAAAATATATTGATACTTTTAAAACTATATTTTGCAAGATTTATAAACATTTTTCTATTTAAAAAATAATCCGCCAAAATTGATAACAAATAAGGACTTACGTTAAACCTGGTTTTTAATTTTATTAAAAGAGGTAAAAAAGGTACTGAATCAAATGCTTTCCTAAGATCAACAAAGACAGCTCCAAACCTTACCATTACGTTTATCAATCCCTTTATAGATAAAATCGTAAATGCTAGAAGGGGACTTTGCGTTGACCTACCTTTCCTGAAACCATGCTGGTTTGCACTTAAACCTTCAGATGCATCCACTTCTGTAATAACCTCTTGTGTAAAAAATTTTCAATAATTTTCCCTACAATTGGAAGAGTTGATATAGGGCGATAAGAATTCCTATTACTCTTTTTACCTTTTCCCTTATAAATAGGCGTTACCCTTTCCAATTTCAGCTGTGTTTGGGAAATCACCTACAAGAAAAAAATGGGAAATTAGATACGCTAATAATCCGACTATTGATGCGCATTTTTTAAATACTATGCATGGAATCTCTTGAATTGTTGCAGAGCTTCTAATTTTAAGGCGTTTAATTGCTGAAAGACTTCTTCATTAGTTACTTTTGTATGCGGAAAAATTCTCTGCTTCTCTTTATTTAAATCTTTAAACTTACCAATTTCATTTGAAAAATCTACATCGTTCACAACAAAACTTTTTGTAACAAAAAGCACATATCTGGGTTAGACGTGTAGGATACCCCATTCTCTGTCAATGAAGCTATGCTACACTCTTTTTTTCTTTGTTTTCCTGTCAACTTATTATAACTGACCATAAAGATTTTTAAGAAATATCATTATCAAAAGAAGACTTAAAATGCTCACGCTTTGAAAAACGAATCTGATTATTTACCTTATTTCTAACTTTCTTGTTTCCCCCCACGTTGACTGCCTTCTAAAAATTTAAATTCTTTGCGCAAGTGGTCTCTCCTATGCATGGATTTCCTAATCTCTGCTGGGTTTAAACCCTGGGCTGGCTTACCTTTAATTCTTAATTTTTAAGGGGTGGCATGTTCATTTAGAGGTTCTACGACTACTTTAACAAACATTTCTAATTTATCATCTGCACTTACTGCCATACCAATTTGGTCAATGGGACCACTTAAGATATCTTCATCTACTTGCTTCCAATCAACATTCTTTTTAATTTCTAGGGATTTACAAATTTAGGAAGAAATTTTTGCTTATTAATCTTACGAACACAATAAATTATTCATGATCACTTAATCCTACACTTATAATACCTGACTGAATAATATTTTCATTGTGATTTGCATAAACATGAAACAATTAAAGAAGCTGGGCCTATTATTAACCCTAGTAACAGACTTTATCAAATTTTACCAATCCATGTGATCTAGTAAGAATTTTGAAATTATTACTGGTAAAGTCTTCTTACTCAAATCAATGTTGAAATCACCTAGAAAAACAATTCATTAGCTTCCCATTTTAAATTTTTACTAAACTATCAAACAATCTGAAAAATTCTTTAACTTTACGTGTGGAGCTTTATAAATGCCCGTAAAAATCATTGGGTTTACATTCGGAAGCCAGGGAAATTTTAAATGACTGCAACTCAACATCTATCGGAAATTTAACTTTACACTCGACTACACTTGACATGAACTTCTCAGCAATATAAATAACTAACCCCCCCCTACCCTTTCACGATCAAATCTTAGCATTTTATAATTGTCAACAGAAATAAAACCGTCGGAACAGACTCATCTAGATATGTTTCACAGCAAGCAAATATATCAAAATTATAAGTGTCAAGAATAACTCTCAACTGATCTATGTACTTTCCAACTTACGTATATTGAGATGTCCAAGCTTCATTCCTTTTGGCAATACAGCCCAAAAACCCTTTTGCAGCAACATCATTTATATTTTGTGGTTCCCTTTATCGACATCATGATTAAAAAGATTTGTCATGTAAATTTCTGTTTCCCCTTAGAGTGTTTTTCTGCAGATGGGACACTTCACCACTGTTCAACGAAGAGTAATCAAATGGCTATTCTCGAAGGTGTCAGCAAAAAAGACCCGAGGAAATGGAAACTGAGTCTGTAGGCAACATTCAGTAGCAATAACGATGTTATGGTGAGGTTCAATCCCTACCGAAAACTAAGGACATAAAGACTTGTGAGCAGCTAGCCATTCTTTTTTTCAACCGGGTAGAAAATAAGTATTGCTCGTTTTCCGAAGTGCACGTAGTTTTTGATCGAATTGATATACCCAAGTCACTAAAGTCGGCAACACGCGACGGCGTCAAGGAGGCAAACCTTCAGTTGCCTACCGTATAGTGACAACACGCCTATTGGAAATATCAGTTTAAGCCAGTTGCTAGCACCCTCTAACACAAAACATATTTACATCTATTTTGCGACGGATACAAAGATCAAAACATAAATCAAACGGTGGTTGCATGGTCAGATAAAACCCAAACTACAAAGGCACCTCCGAACATCGGCTATAGTCCGAAAGAGGAAGCAGATAAAAAAATGTTTCTTATGCAGTAAGCGCTTAAGAGGGGGGAACCAGATTTCTACTCTGTCCTGATACAATTTTTCGCCTTGCATTCAGACGTTACCCAATTGTGCCCCAGATCACTATTTGTCACAGGTCTGGGGGGATTTAAAAAAGTATCGAGATGGTTTGGGTACAAAGGATTGGCCCAGAAAGAGCTTTGCACTTCCGGGATTTCAGCATTCACTGGTGCTGACAACACGGGCATTTTAGGGGAAAGGAAAACTTACGTTTGGAAAGTTTTTTGAAAATGGCCGAAGCCAAGTACTCTGATTTTTGAACTAGGCAAATCTACGACTCAAAGAAAGTGTTTTCAACTGTTAGAACTTTTTGTTGTCAATATACTCTCCATTGATAAGCTCAAAGAACGCTGACCCGCGTTGGTGGATGTTCCCAAAAAAAAGGGGTTTTAGTCTTTCGAAACTTCCCCCTACAAAAACAGCATACATCAAGTATTCTTGGGGTTTTTATAGTCCTGGATCTGGAACAACGACAATATCGCCAACCCCGAACGTTTGCCTCCAGAAAACTACGGATGGATGTTGGAGAATGATAATTCGTGAGACTTTCAACCCAGAATGAGAACACTACCTCCTGCGCCAACTGCCATTATAGAACTTGTAAAATGCAGCTGTTCTAAATTATCAAGATGTGCATCGCGGTGCAGCTGTAAATCCCACGTATTACGATGTACGGAGTTATGCCAATGCACAACGGAAGACGAGGATAACACCTGTTTGAACTCTGTACCCGAGACGTTGCCCGATACATCAAAGGTAAAAATGTGTGGGATGATGAATTTCATCCACTTGTTTAAGCGACTTTCACATCTTTATTAAGCATGTAAATTGTATCTGTATCATAGATTTTATGTTCTAAAAATCCAAAACAGAGGTACAGGTCACATAGAGGGTTGGAAAGTATGATTAAGGGAGTAATGAAAGTGGGTACCTCGGTAGTGGTTTGAGAGGTTAATAAAGTATGATTCAAAGTATGCACGATTACCCTCCTTGCGCTCACCGCTCACCACGAGAAGTAAACCATGCAAACCAGAATGTAAGTAATATAAAGACATGACGAATATGGTTTACCGGTCAGGGTGCCCCCTCCATAAGTAATTAACACTAATTTAGTTTAATATTTCATTTTTGTACTATTTTATTGATAAAAAATTATAATTGTTAAATTACTGAAATGTTAATAGCACCAATCGATGTATGTTACAAAACTGAATGAAAATGAACCTATGATATTTTCTGTGAGATGAACGGTTAGAGAGTTATAAGCCAAAACGTATGTAAGGCGTCGCGACGTCGCCGACGCCGCCTGCAGTGATTCCGCCGATGTAACCCATGTCCAAAAACATTGTTATCCATACCTTTATATAATTCCGTTGACCGCTATATTCTTCCACGAATAGCCTACGAGAGCCAAAATCATACACTTTGCGCCTATACTATAACCAATTATCTATCAATCTATTTACTTGAGCCTATACCTCCAATTTTTTTTAAATATTTTTTTATGCTTTGTCATAATTAGCTAGGGATAGATCGTTTTTAAGTGTGTTTCTTTTTACCTTGTTTAAATACTCACAAAAACAACTTCTTTGCAATTATTTTTCCATCCATATAGCTGTGGTTGTTGTTTTGTCAGATGTTTGTATTTTTGAAAAATAATGTCAGCCTGTCGAAGAAAAGTGAAACTTTTCAAAATATTGCTACATAATAAAAAGTTATTTTCCCACCTAAGAGCAGGGTTAATAAGTTCAATTAATTGTTAAATTACATTCTAATAGGTTAATGGCACTGATTTGGAAAGTAAGGGTTCTAAAGTCGAACTTTTATAAAAAATAGTTTTAGGTAGGCCTACACGGTGGAAAACGTATTGATGTTTTGAATTTCGATTTTTAGGTCGAAATTCGACCATATTGGAATTATTTCTGACTAGTTAACAGTAAACATTTCCAATTTTTGCACAAGTGTACATAGTTGCATATACATAGGATGCTTTCTGGTCGAACGAATTGCTACTGACGAGCGAATAGCCCTCAGCAGCTGGTAACAAGGAAAACAAAGAATCAACAATAAATCAATCAATCAATATTTTTAGTCCGTATTTGGAGTTCACCCACTCAGTCACATAACTGATTTTCAGTATAGTAACTCCAGGTAAATCGATGGATACGATCATTCTTGATGTCTTGCACATTAAACATAAATAGAATATACCACACACTGTCAGTAAGTAAGTATATGAAATGAGCAAGGATTTGTTCTACGAGAATTATTTGGGACCAGAAAACGCTCAAGTTCAAACCTTCAAGCAAACTGATATATTTATTAATTATACAATTTAATATACAAACCAACACTACGTCATAAACGACAATACAATTAGCAATTGTAAAGTAATACAAATATAGTATTAAACGTAAATGCAAACGCTATTTAAATCAAAGTATAAGAACACTTCTTAGCAAATATATTAAGTAAGCTTGTAAACATAGGCCACTGTTAGGATTATAACAAATTTTAAATTATAACAAAATTATAGTTAGTAATAGAAAGAACCGTTAGTAATTTTAATTTGTTTCTAGATTCCTCGTTAAAGCATTGATACACCTATCAGACAACACAGCACATTCCACTAAAAATCTTGTTTTTCGGGATTCTGATTATATAGGTTTATAAGTATTCTTTGGAACAAAAATTAAAGTTATTTTGGCAATCTATAAAAATGTGATGTTCAGCTAGGCTCTGTACTGGTAATGATGCTAGATAGACTGAGCATCCTTTCCAAACGGCGAACGCGTAATTTTATAGTTGTACAAAGCTTTTGACGCCGAATTAACTTAAGTACATTCAAGCAACTGTCTTTATTTTGTGTTTGACCTCCATGTGCCGCTTGAGGTGATGTTTCAGTTTGGCTTTGTAATAGCAGAGATGACACGGAAACTGGGCACTCTTCCCACATGCGTACTTCTCATGGTTGTACAGAGCTTTAGGAGTTGTGTAGACCTTCGTACAACTCTTGCAAGGATATGTCGGCATAGTAAACGAGTCGCTGTTGAAGGGCACAGCATTGTACGTGTCTGGAACGAGAAAGACAACCGTTATCTCCGAGAACCAACATGAGTGCGCCTTAGACCGGTGAAGAGGATCAAACAGGCTGCAGATAACAAGGATACTGGGGGGCACCCTTCCCACATGCGTACTTCTCATGGTTGTACAGAGCTTTAGGCGTTGTGTAGACCTTCGTACAACTCTTGCAAGGATATGTCGGCATAGTAAACGAGTCGCTGTTGAAGGGCACAGCATTGTACGTGTCTGGAACGAGAAAGACAACCGTTATTTCCGAGAACCAACATGTGTGCGCCTTAGACCGGTGAAGAGGATCAAACAGGCTGCAGATGACAAGGATACTGGGCACTCTTCCCACATGCGTACTTCTCATGGTTGTACAGAGCTTTAGGAGTTGTGTAGACCTTCGTACAACTCTTGCAAGGATATGTAGGCATAGTAAACGAGTCGCTGTTGAAGGGCACAGCATTGTACGTGTCTGGAACGAGAAAGACAACCGTTATCTCCGAGAACCAACATGAGTGCGCCTTAGACCGGTGAAGAGGATCAAACAGCTGCAGATGACAAGGAAACTGGGCACCCTTCCCACATGCGTAGGCCTACTTCTCATGGTTGTACAGAGCTTTAAGAGTTGTGTAGACCTTCGTACAACTCTTGCAAGGATATGTCGGCATAGTAAACGAGTCGCTGTTGAAGGGCTCAGCATTGTACGTGTCTGGAACGAGAAAGACAACCGTTATTTCCGAGAACCAACATGTGTGCGCCTTAGACCGGTGAAGAGGATCAAACAGGCTGCAGATGACAAGGATACTGAGCACCCTTCCCACATGCGTACTTCTCATGGTTGTACAGAGCTTTAGGCGTTGTGTAGACCCCCGTACAACTCTTGCAAGGATATGTCGGCATAGTAAACGAGTCGCTGTTGAAGGGCACAGCATTGTACGTGTCTGGAACGAGAAAGACAACCGTTATTTCCGAGAACCAACATGACATTGTGTGCGCCTTAGACCGGTGAAGAGGATCAAACAGGCTGCAGATAACAAGGATACTGGGCACTCTTCCCACATGCGTACTTCTCATGGTTGTACAGAGCTTTAGGAGCTGTGCAGACCTTCGTACAACTCTTGCAAGGATATGTAGGCATAGTAAACGAGTCGCTGTTGAAGGGCACAGCATTGTACGTGTCTGGAACGAGAAAGACAACCGTTATCTCCGAGAACCAACATGAGTGCGCCTTAGACCGGTGAAGAGGATCAAACAGGCTGCAGATAACAAGGATACTGGGCACTCTTCCCACATGCGTACTTCTCATGGTTGTACAGAGCTTTAGGAGTTGTGTAGACCTTCGTACAACTCTTGCAAGGATATGTCGGCATAGTAAACGAGTCGCTGTTGAAGGGCACAGCATTGTACGTGTCTGGAACGAGAAAGACAACCGTTATTTCCGAGAACCAACATGTGTGCGCCTTAGACCGGTGATCTAGTTAGCTAGATTACTTATAATTATTAGCCCTCAGTAGAACCAGCAAAAGTTCAACACATGAACACAATGTCAATAACTTAAGGCTATTCGACCGCGTTTTTCTATTTTCCAAAATATGCTACCAAGTCAAAATATAGTGAATGGCTTTGAAACCTGGCTATTTTAAAAAATCAAAACTATTTTTTTCAAATTTTTCTGATCCGGTACACGGTCAATATCGCCACCTCAAAATAATTTCAAACTTCAATTCGCCAGGGCACACCATTCAACGTAGGGTGTTATGCTTTTGTGACATTCATTTTCAGCTGGTTTTCTATGGACTGACTGAGAGAATTTTTTTTTTAAACAATTGTCGTTCCTGAGATATTTTTCGTTTGGCGGTACAAATCGGTACAAAATATCGCCAAACGAAAATATTCGCAGGAAGGACAATTGTTAAAAAAAAATCTCTCAGTCAGCCTATAGAAAACCAGTTCAAAATGAATGTCACAAAAGCACAACACCCTACGTCGAATGGTGTGCCCTGGCGAATTGAAGTTTGAAATTATTTTGAGGTGGCGATATTGGCCGTGAACCGGATCACAAAAATTTGGAAAAAATAGTTTTGATTTTCTAAAATAGTCAGGTTTCAAAGCCATTCACTATATTTTGACTTGGTAGCATATTTTGGAAAATAGAAAAACGTGGTCGAAGAACTTATTGAATGCTTCACCGTTAAAATACGCTACCGTCAAGCTAATTCCTATTTGGAAGTCCTGCTGACTTTACTAAATTGTAAAATAATTGAATGTTCCATGTATCCAGAGTCTAGCGTTTGCAGAGCACCATTCCTTCCAATACACTTATATATAGGTCAGTATTGCAATATAGATAAGATCAAAGGTCAATGGATGGGTTCAGGAATTTAGTTGAGCGTGTAGATAATTCAATGAAAGTAACATAGCCGAATGCCAGAAATCAGCCGCTAGGTCAGCTAGGTAATCGATGCGTTCCAGTGTCAATCGACTAGGCTAAGCTCTAGCAAAGCGTTCCAGTGATCAGCTGCTGAGCTGGCGATTCTAGCCAAGAAAGGGACGGCTAACCAGCGATCAACCACGAGTAACGGCGGTCAGTTTAAATGGTGTGTTCTATGTTATGCACAAAAACAACGATATTCTGCAGAATGTGTAACAAAAGCGTTTAAATGATGTGGAGTGTTCTGTACTGTTAATCGATTGTGATGTGCTGGTTTCGACTAATCGATGTATCGCTCGGGGTACCAACCCTGGCTAGTAGCGGCAGTGTTGTCACCAGTGCGGTCTCGACTCTCGAGGGAACAGTACGCCTAGCGGGCCATGTCTTATGATAAACGTGTATTATCCAAGTGTGTCTTATATCTTACGTGATTGAACTCAGTAAAACACAACATGGAGTTGAGATACAGATTGAATAAAAATGCAATAACAATACGATGATCGATGTCATATCCACCTCAAGGAGAAATGAATAACATAAGAAGACAGCATGCGCTATATGTGGCTGTACAAATGAACGTGGCCGTTTTGAACGTGATTTTGAAGGATACGACCGAGTTTTACCAAGTATTTGCTGCAGTACAGCTTGTAAGCCGAAAATAAATAGAACTCGTCTTGACAGAGTGGCTCGTTATTTCGTGTGTACTTGTTCCCTCAGAACATGACAGTGGACATTTGCGGCAAACAATTTAAAGGTCCCTCGTAACTGCTAACAAAATTTCTCCCTAGTCCATTTTTACGTTCCAGAAATCGAACTTGGCGTATCCGGTGATGACGTCATTTTCGCTTACCTAGCTAAACCTATCGGCTGATTTCTGCCACACGGCTCTAGTAGGGTATTTGCATCTACAATCAAATTAGAATTGTAGAATTAGAATCAGATAGGCCTACATTAACAACATGGCTTAATCAGAGTGTTCGGAGTGGCTCACTTGGGTAGGACTACTTGTCGAGGATAAAATGAAAGAGACTTGTGTTGTAACCATTTAAAATAGATAACCTTTAATCACGCATCTTCACAGTTCTATTTGAAATACAGACTTCAATTTACAAATGAACAACACATAATTACAAAAAATATATATATATATATATATATATATATATTGTAAATGAAATCTTTGTCAAATAAAAATATATGGTAATTATTAAACCTGCCTCGATGGAAAACTCTCAAACAGGTGTGTCATATAAAAGAAGGTATTAAAATATCACTGATAAAATAATTAAGAATTTGGTTTAAAGATTTCTTGAGTTAATGATGAAGAAACTGAAAATGTATTAAATGTGCAAAATATGCACAAATTTTGTCATTCTTAACGTGTACATTCAATATCAGATAATCACGCAGTTGCAATGAAACTATTATCACTTTAAGTTAGTTAGTTAGTTATTGGTGTTTTAGGGCACTCAACAGGAGAGTTATCAGTGCCCATGTCAAGTGTATTGGAATCTTCCAAATTTTCTTTTTCCATAATTGTGGATTACCACCATGTTTTCTTCTTTCCTAAGGGAGGAACGTAAGGGGCGACGCGGGGGACAAGGGAGGACAGGCCTGTGATAGTCAGAACCAGCCACATAAGCGTATTGGGGAGAGCAGGGGATTCCCCACGTCATGGTCGTCTCCGTTTTGTGTCATCATCCGTCCGTGTTGTCATTGTCGTCGTCGCCGTCGGGGAAGTAGTCAAAGGGAAGGGGTTCCCCGACGAAGACCCATAGCTCGCCATTAGTTTCGGGGAGAGAAACTCCCCTATTCACGGGCCAAACCACGAGAGGTTGCGAGTTGGACTTTGAAGGCCCATTATCACTTTAAACTAGGAAAACGCTTAAGTCCCGCCGCGTTGTTGGATGAGCGTAATTGGTGCATTGAGGACTGAGGTGTTATGCGGATTTTCTGTTGTTCTGTGAAAAAATTATTAATAAGTTCAATTTCTTTTTTAAATTAAATTAAATTAAATTAAAAATAAACTTTAATTTTTTTTAGTTAATCGTAATTTTTAAAAAGAAAATCGAAAAATTGGATTTTTAAAGAAATATTACTCGTTTGCGCTCAAATTTCACACGAATATATATATAAATTAATAAAAATAAGGTTCTGTGAAAAACTTATAAAAAAAGGATCAAGCATGTAGGTGTACAAGTAAAAAAAAATGTTTAAAAAAGAAAAATCCAAAAATTTCTATTTTCATGAAAAATAATTTTTCGATTGCGCTCAAATTTCACAGAATATCTTAATTCATAAAATTAAGTTTCTGTGAAAAATCATTACAATCGATAAAGCATGTAGTTGTTATAAGTAAAAATAAATTTTCAAAAAATCGAAAAAATCGTAAAATTGCGATTTTTATGAAAATAATTTTTCGATTGCGCTCAAAAACGTAGCAGTTTAGTTCAGAGATTTCAAAGGCCTCATAAAATTTTCGTCGCAAATTGGAGTATCGGTTTAGCTGGAATCGTGTTGACAAACAGATAAAAATACAAAAAAAAACATTCCGGAGTTTTTCTCCAGTGTAGTGCAATGAAATCTTCACTTCGCTCGCTACGCTCATCCAATAACTTTTGTTTAAAATATGTTTTTCATATTTTATTTACACGAGGGGGTGATACTTCTGAACATGGATACCCAATGAGCTTTTCCGCTTCGACCGGTAATCACAAATTGTACATCGAAACTGCGGTTCTTTCCCACACTCGTAGGTCATGTGAGTCCCCAGAGAGCATTTCTGTTTGAATATCTTATCACACTTCGGGCACTTGATCTCTTTCCCACACTCGTGTTTTCTGTGGTAAGTCAGATGCCTCCGACATTTGAAATTTCTGTTGCAGGCGTCGCACGTGAAGCGGAATGTGAGCTCTTCTAAGACACTGCTGGTAGGAAGACACCAAGACATAAAGTCTGAAACAAAACACAGCGATATTGTCAGTATGCGACAGCATTATTAAGTAAATAAGCACTTGTGCGCGAATACCCAAAACAGCAAGGTGCTTGCGATAATAGGGTTGTTCGATTATCCAACCAGAATTGTGGTGGTTACAACTAGGTGTAAAATACCAACAGGAAATTGGGATTATTAAATAACAATATATGTATTAAATAATAAATTAATATACAGAAATTTTAAAAAAATTCTAAAAAAAATGTGTGCCGGGTGTCGCGCATAGCGTAAAAATAGCGTGCGGAAGCTAGAATAGTTATCTTTAACACCTGGACGTAAAATCGAAAGTTTACAAGTGGTGGACAAACGAACAACCCTTATTTACCACGCTTATTCCCGCGTCCAAATCCTGTTGGTGGACGTAGGTATAAATTTAAAAACTTTTCTGGAGGGCTAGCCCCACCGACCTAGTGCATGTACTAATATACCCCACACACCAAAACTATAGTCTGTATCATCCTTGCTGAAGTTTGATGGGAAAGGACAATGTCAATAATTATTCGTCCGTCCGTCTGTGTGTGTGTGTGTGTGTGTGTGTGTGTGTGTGTGTGTGTGTGTGTGTGTGTGTGTGTGTGTGTGTCATGTTTCACTTTCACAATAAACCGAGCGTGACTTAACTTAACCACACACACACTGATCATATTTTGTCCTTGAATTGAAGGAATCTTGAAAGAAACATTGAACAGTCTAATTCAGACTTAACGATTGGGAGGTTTGGTGGAGGTGCTGGGTCATCAAAGATAATAATCCGATCCTATCATTACACGTGTATTTTCTTGACACTTCAACAAGGATGGCCTGACGTACCAAAACTGGCGTGTTAGCAAATGTTAGTTTTTAGTGTTGTTAGTTACCTTATCCCTCAAACACAACATTCTTCAAATTCGTTTTAAGTTTCATAACTGCTGTGTGACACCGCGAATATGCCCCAATTGCATGTGCTTGCTGTATAAGGTGCCAGAGTGTACTTGTGCGCCACGGTGCCTAGATCCGGACATGGTTTCCAGCACGTTTCAACCAATTTTAATTGGCATGTGTTGTCAGGTACCTAAATCCCCCCGATTATGAGAGCTTCACGGCTGTGTGATGTATGCGAAGAGTTTCCAACTCCCAACTTTGCTTGCTGTATATAAGGTGTCTGAGTTTACAAGGGTGCCATGGCCATGGCGGGCACCTATATTTTATGAAGATATATCCCTTTGGGAGAAATGTTTTCGCCTACTTAAGAAACATAATTCTATCAGAGAATGTGTAGATTAAGTGTCTCTGAGGTTAATGTAAATGAGTCATTGACACAAAGTGCGTTTCTTCAGAAATATGATACATTAATTGGATGAGCGAAGCAAAGACTTCAATTTCGCTGACCCCAAAAAATTAAGCTCGTTTTTTTCGTTTGTTTGCTCTCTACCGGGCAAACAGCATATGCGATCTTGATGAAAATTTGAGGGGACCTTCGAAATCTCTGAACTTAGACCTGCCACGTTTTTGGGTACAATCGGAGAAATATTTCTCATGAATATCGTACTTTAACGATTTTTTCGATTTTAAGTGCGATATATTCGTGACATTTGGGCCGATTCTGACCAAACGGGTGGGGCTACAACGTTCATATTTTACATGGACATTAAGGCAATGGTGATATATTGCTTTCTGAAAAAAAAAAGTTGAAAACGTTAGCCAGAATCCATAGAATAAAGGTTCTAATATGAGTTTTTTTAGGTTTATAATAACAATAAACAAGGCACAATAGAAACTTGACAACAATCACCTACAATGCATTAAACCTGTAGGCCCCGACGCAATCGACGAGTGAGCGATAACCAACCAAAGATTAGTTTACACCCGCGGATCAACGCCAGAATCAACAAGGCCGATTCAGAACAACGTTGAATTTATTATGCGCCTAGTTGCTAGGACGGCTCTAAAGTCATCGTTTACCAATTCCTAAGACAAGAACTGATGCACTTAAGTACAAATTATGTTTAAAAACTTCTACCTAGAGCAGGAGTCCAACCCTGGACCTTCTGCATTGGAAGCAGATACGCTTACCACATGACCAACGACCGAATTCTCATACCGGACCCCACAGCTTCTTGAATCCTCAGTTTAATTTTGGAAATGCTAAACGGATTAATGTTTTTTTTTATGGTGACCTTTTTAATACATTTTACGTTTTTACTTTACCATAATACTTATCCCTTGCCAAAAGAAAGACCCTTGCATTGGTTTTTAAAAAAACGACTAATGAATTCATAACTGATGTGTACATTCAAGACAAAAAACACCATAGTTCCTTCATATAACTAATGGAGGAAGAAATATTTTACTTTGTGCTATTCAAAAATGTTAAAACGTATACAACAAACTTAATTTTTATTTATTGTAGAAGTAATATATTGAAAAAATTGTTATCTTTTACAGGATTGGTTGATTGGTAAAGACAACACTAATGCAATGGCATTTTTTGGATGAGCGTAGCGAGTGGAAGCGAAGACTTCAATTTCACTGACCCCCCAAAAAATTTAGCTTGGGTGTTTTTTTTTTTTTTCTGTCTGTTCGCTCTCTACCGGCAAACGCATGCGATCTTGATGAAATTTGACCGGACCTTGTTACTCTAACTAGAGGTGTATGTTTTGGGTACAATCGAAGAAATATTTCTCATGAATATCGTACTTACGATTTTTCCGATTTAGTGCGATTTTCGTCACATTTGGCGATTCTGACCAAACGGGTGGGCTACAACGTTCATATTCACATGGACATAAAGATTATGGTGATGTATAGTACCTTTTGAAAGAAAAAGTTGAAAAAGTTAGCTAGAATCCATAGAAATAAAGGTTTATATTAGTTTCATTTTTAGTGCGATATTTCGTCACATTTGGGCGATTTGACCAAACGTGGGCTACAACGTTCAGATTTCAATGGACATAGGGTATGTGATGTAGTACCTTTTGAAGAAAAAGTTGAAAAAGTTCAGAATCACAGAATATTTTAATATGATTTTGAAGTTTATAATCAATATTAACAGTACAATAGAAACATGACACAATCACTTACAATGCATCAAAAAGCACTTGAAAGAAAATGCGAACAAACGCCCAAAACGAACTAAACTTACAAAAAATCATCCTCACGCGCGGACTTTAGCGTTTCTATAGAAACATTAAGTGCGTATTTCAAACATAGAATGATCAACATTTTAACTGAATCAATACCAACATATAAGTGGACCCAATTGCAACTTGACCGTCAAAACATTTGACATTTTCTAGCTTTACCTCGTAATAAATACCATGTTTGCCATGCGTGGCAACATCTGTTTGTACACAACTACCTGCGCCAAATATCGCCTAAATTAAGAATACTAGGAAGCTTCGCAAACGCTTTTTTTAGTCGCATTGATGGATAAGCTTTTTAATAAAATGTTAATTTAAAAATAATAAAAACATATTAACACGGCCCATACAAAGCAATTATTAGGTCTGTTGGATCTTTGATTGTTTGTAACAAGGCTGTGAGTAAGGTATAAAATCTCCTGTGAAGTTTTCATACAAGGCTGTGAGAAAGATCTAAAATCTATATTTTTGTGCTATTTGGGCGTATTCTGACTAAACGGGTGGGGCTACAACGTTCATATTTCACATGGACATTAAGGTAAGGGTAATGTATTGACTTTTGAAAGAAACAGTTGAAAAAGTTAGCCAGAATCTATAGAAATAAAGGTTTTAATATTTAACACCTCAAAAAACTCAAATTAAAACCTTTATTTCTATATATTCTGGCTAACTTTTTTAACTTTATCTTTCAAACGTCAATACATCACCATTACCTTAATGTGCATGTGAAATATGAACGTTGTAGCCCTACCCGTTTGGTCAGAATCGGCCCAAATGTCACGAAAATATCGCACTAAAAATCGAAAAAAAATCGTAAAAGTACGATATTCATGAGAAATATTTCTTCGATTGTACCCAAAAACGTAGCAAGTCTAAGTTCAGAGATTTCGAAGGTCCCCTCAAATTTTCATCAAGATCGCATATGCCGTTTGCCCGGTAGAGAGCGAACAAACAGACGGGAAAAAAAAAAAAAAAACACCCGAGCTAAATTTTTTGGGGGGTCGGTGAAATTGAAGACTTCGCTTCGCTCATCCAATTAATTCACAACTATTTTTAACTGTTGCGATTATTCCTATAAAATATCAATGGAAAAAATGTAACAAATTAAATGCATACATTTTTTAATTAATAAACACATAGCACGTACATAATTAAATCGTAAGCATTTCAAATTACATTTTCTAGTAGTTGTGAAATTTTTCAGAATAATTATAATATAGTAAAATGTCCCTCATTAATTGTTATGTCACCAATATATTGTACTATAACCCAAGTTAAACACTATATATTTGTACTCTGCAACACATACTCTTAGGCTGGATATAAAATGCATAACAGTATATGGTTTAACCATACATTTTAGTTCCAATATACACACTTTTCAAAATGTTAATAAATCTGGAGTAAAATGTTATTTCACCCGTTGTTGTTTATGATTGACATTATTTCTGTGGGTGATGAGACAAGTTAAATGTTATTGTTCTAATCAAACAGGAATACCTTACAAGTCTCGTATTTAACGTTAGTAGTTAAGATTACATTGTCTTTTGGAGGATTCATCAGAAGTATGTTTGACAAATGAAGTTACTTACCACACCCGTAATTTACGTGAGCAGTAAGGGAAATTTGGTTCTTGAAGGATTTATTGCAAGTTGAACAAATCAAGTTTTTACCACACTCGTAATTTACGTGATTACTTAGAGAAGTTTGTCCCTTGAAAGATTTATTACATGCGTGACAAACCAAGTTTTTACAACCGTAATTTACGTGAGAAGTCAGAGTATTTTTTGACTTGAAGTATTAATTGCAAGTTGGACAAACTAAGGTTTTACCACACTCGTAATTTACGTGAGTAGTAAAAGTTTTCCCTTCCAAGGATTGATTACATGTTGGACAAATTATGTTTTTACCACACTCGTTTACGTGAGTAGATAGAGAAGTTTGATTATTAAAGGATTTATTGCAAGTCGGACATACCAAGTTTTTACCACATTCGCAATTTATATGAGTAATGTAAAGAGTGTATTTCTTAAACGTTTTCCTACATTTCGAACAAGCCAATATTCGACCACACTCATAATCGTTATGAATAGTTAAAGACGATTGCGAGTTAAAGATCCGATTACACTTTTGACAGCTGAATATGTTACCACCCTCGGTTCTCTTCTCACACGACAAAACTTTACCACACTCGAAGCGAATATGGTAAGACAAGGAGTGCTTATCTCTGAAGCTAGTCCTTTGCATAATGGGAATGTGGGTATAAAATTTGGGGCATTGGGCAAATGGAAGCCCACACATACTAACCGCTACCTAAACGCACAATCACATCACTCGCCAGCCCAAATTAGATCTGTGGCAAACACCCTGGCGTTTCGATCAAAATCAATTGCTGACAAGGATAGTATAAATGTTGAGATGCATGGGCGTTGTATGGGCATTTTTTTTATACATTTTATTATTTATTTTATTTATTTAGCATGCTCTTCTCCGGAATGGATTTTCTACTGTTAGCATATATAATGCATTTAATCGTGTACCCAATAAAACGCAAACGAATGTAGATGATGAAACTGTGAAGCCACGAAAAGTAGCATTTTTGCCCTACATGAGAGGCACTACTGATCGAGTTAGCAAGATCTTGTTTGGGCATGAGGTGAAAACAGTATTCCTACCACACAGGAAGGTTAGTTCATTTCTAAGATCACCAAAGGACGCCATACCATTAGAAAGCCATGGTGTGTACGAAATTCCCTGCGGATCACGTGAAAAAACGTATGTGGGGCAGACTGGAAGAAAAATCTCTCAACGTCGACAGAAACACTAACTCTCAGTAGAAAAGAATGAACCAAGATCAGCTCTTGCAGTTGCACAACACGTGGCAGATCAGGGACATGCTATTAATTTTGAGGGTACAAGAGTAATTGCTTCTACGGACCGTATTCATTCCAGGATTATAAGGGAAGCAATAGAAATTGAGAAGAGGCCTCATAGTTTAAACAAAAGGGATGATGGAAAACGCCTACCTCAGACATGGAAGTCCATCATAAACCTTTGCCATAAACCAAGAACATTAACGCATACTCCTCAAACTTTGCTAAATGCTCCCGAAACCATGATACCTGCTGTAAGTCTACGACCCGTAACAAGAAGTCAGACTAACCCTACTGGTCAAAATATTCACAAAACCGTGTTACCTTCCACAAGTCAAGGCCCAAGGACAAGAAGTCAAGCAAGAAATCATCCCACAAGTTCTGGTCAAGCAGACTACCGTACTTCATCTAATCAATAACATGACATGTTTTTCTAAACTCTTTCCACATGCTATAATATTCCTGTTAGTTAACTTCTTTGCATTGCCTTGTTTATTATGTTTGTTTTATGTTATTATTGTGTTTTTGTTTTCGTTCCTCTTGGACTGATTTTGTATTTTGGTTTTATACTTGAGTGACATGTCTTTAACAAAGATTGGTGAAATCCAATCGAAACGTCAGATTAAATAAACAATATACGTGGTAAACCGAAAGAAGTAAATTTAATTATTTAAAGATGGTAACACATACAAATAACCACGAAAACCTCAGAAATTCTCTCTCTCTCTCTCTCTCTCTCTCTCTCTCTATATATATATATATATATATATATAAACCACACGAACTACCCGAAAATACAATGTCTGCATATATATATATATATTAGTACTTTAGACAGAAATTAAAAAAGTGACTACACCGTTTAATTTCTGTCTAAAGTACTAACATAACAGCGTCATAGTCGCCTACTATAAAGCCAAGTTTAAACATTGTAAATATATATTAGTACTTTAGACAGAAATTAAAAAAGTGACTTCACAAACATTATATATATATATATATATATATATATATACATATATATATATATATGATAAGATAAAAACAAGGATCTTGGGTAAAACCGCGTCGAAAATAAGATGAACCAGGGCAGAACCTGGGCGTCCACCTGTTTTATGTTAACTGCCCTGGTTCATCTTATTTTCGACGCGGTTTTACCCAAGATCCTTGTTTTTATCCTATGACGGGCCGCGAAAACCTACAACAATCCATATATATATATATATATATATATATTGTAGGTTTTCGCGGCCATATAATCCATATATATATATATATATGTAGGTTTTCGCGGCCCGTCATAGGATAAAAACGGATCTTGGGTAAAACCTGTGACTCCAACCTCCGTAGAGTCACAGTCAACCTTGAAAATGTCTGACGTAGTTTAGACGAAACGTCGGTGGACGCCCAGGTTGTGCCCTGGTTCATCTTATTTTCGACGCGGTTTTACCCAAGATCCTTGTTTTTATCATATATATATAAATATGTCAGATTTAAGGCTTTAAATATAAATAAATAAACAAATAAATTAACAACAATACAACGATCTTTAAACAAAAAAATAAATTAAAAATAAAATAAAGCTTTAAATAACAATAAATAAACAAATAAATTTTCATATATATATAATCATATATGTTATATCGCAGACTTTCACGGATTGAATATGCACACATTGTATATGTATATAGTTTTGTCTTTTATATTATTTGTTATTGTCTTGTTTGTTGACTCAATGTTTTTTAATTTGTATGTCGTTACCTTGAGAATGGGCAGGGAGAACTGTTCGAAACGTTGGTAATAAAACTTATTTAACTCGGAAACTCGAAAGAATTTCACTATGTCACATTATATCCGAGAAAATCTACGTAAAAAACACACATATATATATATACATATATATATATATATATATATATATATATTATTTTTTTTCTGAGGTTTTCGTGGTAATTTGTAAGTGTTACCATCTTTAAATAATTAAATTTACTTCTTTCGGTTTACCACGTATAACCTTTGTCATAAACCAAGAACATTAACGCATACTCCTCCTCCTCCTCCTACTGCTACTCCTCCTGCTGTAAGTCTACGACCCGTAACAAGAAGTCAGACTAACCATACTGGTCAAAATATTCACAAAACCGTGCTACCTTCAACAAGTCAAGGTCCAAGGACAAGAAGTCAAGCAAGAAATCATCCCACAAGTTCTGGTCAAGCAGACTAGCCTACTTCATCTAATCAATAACATGACATGTTTTTCTAAACTCTTTCCACATGTTATAATATTCCTGTTAGTTAACTTCTTTGCATTGCCTTGTTTATTATGTTTGTTTTATGTTATTATTGTGTTTTTGTTTCGTTTCCCTCTTGAAGTGTTTTTGTATATTGGGTTTTTTTTACTTGAGTTGCTTTACTGTCTTTGACAAAGATTGGTGAAATCCAGTCGAAACGTCGGATTAAATAAACAATATACGTGGTAAACCGAAAGAAGTAAATTTAATTATTTAAAGATGGAAACATATATACACATATATATATATATATATATATATATATATATATTTAGCATGCTCTTCTCCGGAATGGATTTTCTACTGTTAGCATATATAATGCATTTAATCGTGTACCCAATAAAACGCAAACGAATGTAGATGATGAAACTGTGAAGCCACGAAAAGTAGCATTTTTGCCCTACATGAGAGGCACTTCTGATCCGAGTTAGCAAGATCTTGTCTGGGCATGAGGTGAAAACAGTATTCCTACCACACAGGAAGGTTAGTTCATTTCTAAGATTTATTTATTTTAAGATTTATATATATATATTAAAGTAATCGGTTTTTCGGTTTCAATGCCACGTATATTTTCATTGGGCCGACGTTTCGATGAGATTTCACCCATCATCTTCAGGGCCGATACAACTTTAAATATTAAAAACGAAAACTACATCACAATTGATAATAGTAAATACAGAACAAAACTGGAGAGAAAAAACAATAAAAGTCAACGTCGGCCCAATGAAAATATACGTGGCATTGAAACCGAAAAACCGATTACTTTAATACATATCGGCCACGAAAACCTTCAAAAACATATATGTATAAAATTATATAAACAAAATATTCGTGGTTTAATTACTCAAATTCAAGTAGTACTAAAATCTGGAGTTAGATGTGTATTTTCAGTCGTTGTTTCAACAAATTTATGACGAGACATTATGATGAATTATACAAAAACTAAGCTACTACGTACTAAGCTAGCAATTTTCATTAAAAACCATTCACTAACAAACAAGAAAACAGCAAAAATAGCACACACACTATACAAACTGAATCGCAAATGAGGTAATGTAAAAAGAGCGGTAAGAAATATTCTTGGGCTTAATAATCAAAAGAGAAATTCCTACATTAAACCTCACTGTAAGCCACAATTTATCAAGCCCAAAATACTAACTTTCTAAAGTCTCTATACATATCAACTAGAAAAACGCCAAAGTCGTTGATTAATCAATAAATTGATTAGTCATTAATATGCATAGTCATAATACAATACAAGACGAGACAAGCTAACAATTTTCACACTAAGTAATATAAGCGAAATCTGACTCAAATAGATTCGTAATACATTAGTTCTAAATTATATGACATGCTACTATAAATATATATATTTTTTAAATATTATAGTTAAAGTATGAAGAATTTTTCACGACAAACTAAGACTTTTATCTTCTAGTTGCCTATTAATAATTTATTTAGGCCTGTATGTAAAAAAAATCTTTCTTGGTGTCGTTTAATTCACATTATTATTTTCTACTTTAGTCTTTATGTTGATGGCTTAATGCCGTTGCCTTTGCTAGATAAGATACAGTAGGCAAATAGTTTTGGTAATCTAGAATTTTCCCTAATACTAATATGATTTAGTTTAGGACAAAACAAATTTGTAATATGTGTCAAAATGCAGTATGTATATTTTATTTGTTAGGTAAAAAGCTTTGGAACTGCACAAAGGACACGTAGATGTTAAGGCATAATTTTTTTTTTAAGATTTACAAATTATTACATAACATTAAGATGTACAACGCCAAATACAGTTAGAAGATATCCATGAGTGAGGCCCCAGTCACAAAGTGTCTGTAACTTATTATGCCTACGTTATATCCTCGGAAAACAACATTTGAAAATACAAATACTAATACATTTTTAAACAATGATGAAGTTAATAGTGATCAAACGAAGGAGAACATTATTTGAAAGCAATGCATTAGCGTACCTTCATTTGAAATCCGTTTTCACAAATAAATTTTGGAATGTATGATGAAAGATAATTTACCTTCAAAGTTATTGCACTTATCGCACATTATTGCCTAACCAGTAACCACGCTTTTATTTGTGTGCCAACAAAAATGCATCTACTGACTTACTCACACTTGAATGATGTATTAGAAGCTGGAGATCCAAAGTTATTAACACATCCGTAATTTACATGAGTAGTTAGAGACGTTTGTCTCTTGAAGGATTTATTACAAGTTGGACAAACCAGAGTTTTACCACACTCGTGATTTACGTGAGTAGTAAGAGAACAGAATTTATTAAATGTTTTCCTACATTGCGGACAAGCCAATACCTGACCACACTCATAATTAATATGAGTAGTTAAAGAAGATTGCGATTTAAAGATCCGATTACACATTAGGCAGTTTAATATTTTACCGCATTCAAAGTTGATATGCGTTATAAGCAACTGTTTTCTCTTGAAGGTTTTCCTACATATCGGACACATCAAAACTTGACCACACTCGTGCCGAATGTGGTAAGACAAGCTGTACTTCTGTGTGAAACTCCTGAGGCATGCATGGCACGAGAAACGCTTGGCTAGGCTTGTGGTAGAGATGATAACAGGAAATCCATAGTCGCTAACGTCTAAAAAAAATAAAGAAATACATGACATTAAAATAAAATGGAGGTATATGCTCTATACATAGCAATTGATTTCTCGATTTGTTTAGTCGGGAAACACTCCCGTAGGTGTAATTGTTATTATTTACTACAATTCAGAAATTCAGAACTCTGTCTGGAATGCGGGAGATCCGTGGTTCGATTCCCGGTTGGGGCGGACTTTTTTAATTTCTGAATTGTAGTAAATAATTGCAATTGATGTTATCAATTCACGGTCGTTAACAAAAACAAGGACGCGTTTAAACTTCTACTTCCTAACAAATATGTATTAACACAATATAACTATAACAATAACGAAACTTGAGGTTGTCACACAAATAACCAGACAACTTTAAACGTTTTAATTTCTGTATTTATTGTTAATACCATAGGCTGCAGGCTGCAGCCTGCGAAAGTACAAATATAAGCTAGAAACTACGTAGACACAGTAGCCTACAATCATATACATATATTTAGATAGCAGCACGTAGGCCTTTGCGTGGTAGTGAATTTGTAATTTTTTATTTTTTTAGTGAAAAGTATGTTTGTAAGTGGATATACCGTTTGTTATAATAAACAACGTTTAGGAATTTGACAGACATTTATGTCATCTGGATACATATTTTTTTTATCCATCCCCATTTCCAAAGGTTGGGGGGAGCGTTAGCTCCATTAACCTAAGCTTTGGCATTCTTAGCTGCCGGTTAGCCAGACCTGACAACCTCCTCTTCGTCCGATAAAAAATATAAATATAATTAATTTAATTCCAAACATATCAAAAATTAAAATGAACAAGGTGCAATATAAGCAAATACGTTGTACTAATAGTACAATTATATAGTACAATTACAATTTTGTTGAAAAATTTCTAACAAATCATATTTCAAAATATTGTAAGAGTGAGATAATTGTCAAATCTTTCTAATGTTTGATTATTTGGATAGCTGACGCCATGCCTTGTTTATGCAGAAAGAGGGTGTATTTTAAGTATTTGTATTTATGAAAATATTTTTGTAAATAATAATAATAATAATAATAATAATAATAATAATAATAATAATAATAATAATAATAATAAAGCCCTATTTTTTATACAGAACTTAATTCACAATAACAAATAATAATCAAGCAAAAATCATATGAGATCATATGATCATAAGGTTTCCCTACACGATGCATTTTCTTTCAGCACTGCCAAAGTTTTATGACCATAAAAGGAACATACTTGAACGGTGGCACATAAGCAGTATCTTGCTTTGCCTAGTAATAAATACCTATGTTTGCATCATGACGTAAAATGTTTACCACTTCCTGCACTCAAAATCGCATGAATTAACAAATCATCATATTACTTATTTATTCCTTTGCTCCTTTCAAATACATTTCAACAATCAAAATTATCAAATAATAAATGCACACATGTATACACTATTAAATTTCTAGATACAAAATCCAACAATTGCAAACTATTCAACTTATTTTAATGAAAAGTGTAATTTGCCACAATTTAACATTTTATAAATACTTTCCAAAAAACAATATACCAATTACCAACACAATACGAAAATACATTTTACAACTGATATTAATTCCCTTATGTAATTAATAATTAATTATTATTATTATTATTATTATTATTATTATTATAATAAAGTCAGGATACTTAAACAAGAGAATAGGCTGTGGCCCAGATTAATTCGGGAAGCCATTGAAGTGATAAAGAAACCTCACAATATCAACGCTGATGACAATAAAGGTCTTTATAAGATTAGTGATACTTGGTTACCGGCAATTAAAGTTACTCAATCTGCTACATTTTCGACTCCGTTAGCACCAGCCTTGAAATCGTCTGAAACGGGGGACAACACCACACAGGTCACAGTCATAGCTAATTCTAGTGTTTTAAACTCGACGTTTTAATTTCTAACGATAAGGATAGGCTTTTAAATAACAATACTATAATGACACGTTTGAGAACTCGTGGACAGGGTAGTGAACCAAGTGGCAGTGCAGTTAACCACTTGAGTGTTAAATTTGTAACGCCCGCGTGTGAAGTGTTAAATACGAGCTTTAATAGGAAAACTATGACAACACGTGCTATGTCACGCGCTAATGAGAAATAACGATATTTTACCTTGACAACACGTGTGGTCACGTGCTTATAACTTTTACTATTAGGCAGTGTTTGATGACGATGCGCAGTATCAACAACTGCGCATCTACTTCCGACTCAACTAGTCCGAGCGAGAGCTTCAGCAGTCAGTCGTCCTGATGACGGGGCCCAGAGCGGTCCAGAAACGTTGACATGGGTAAGTCCAATCGACGTGGCGAAATAACCCGACAAGTTTATAATTGTGATTCTAATTAATACATATTTTAGTTGGAATGCACATCCTTGCATTTCCAGATAGTACTAAAATCTGGAGTTAGACGTACACGCAACTTATTGACGTGATTCAAGAGAGAAGTTTTATTCTTGAAGACTTTGTCACAAGTTTGACAACGGAAGTTCATGTGTGCAGTGAGCTGAGTGTGTTTTTTGAAGGATTTATTACAAGTTGGACAAACCAAGATCTTTCCACAATCATAATTTACGTGAGAAGTGAGCGGATCTTGTTTCTTACAGGATTTATTACAAGTCGGGCAAATAAATTTCTTACTACACTCGTTATTTACGTGAGTCGTGAGAGATACTTGACAATCGGGAGATTTATTAGGAGCTTGAGCAACCAAGTTTATGTCACACCCGTAATGTATGTGTGTCGTGAGCTTAGTGTGTTTCTTGAAGGATTTATTACAATTTTGACAAACCAAGTTCTTTCCATAATCATAATTTGTGTGAGAAGTGAGCGAAGCTTGTTTCTTAAAGGATTTATTACAAGTTGGACAAATAAATTTCTTACTACACTCGTTATTTACGTGAGTTTGCCTACTATCGAAAGATTTATTAGGAGCTTGAGAAGCCAAGTTTTTATCAAACTCGTAATTTACGTGAGTAGGCCTACTATCGAAAGATTTATTAGGAGCTTGAGAAGCCAAGTTTTTATCACACTCGTAATTTACGTGAGTAGGCCTACTATCGAAAGATTTATTAGGTACTTGAGAAGCCAAGTTTTTATCACACTCGTAATCTACGTGAGTAGGCCTACTATCGAAAGATTTATAAGGAGCTTGAGAAGCCAAGTTCTTATCACACTCGTAATCTACGTGAGCAGGCTACTATCGAAAGATTTATTAGGAGCTTGAGAAGCCAAGTTTTTATCACACTCGTAATTTACGTGAGTAGGCCCACTATCGAAAGATTTATTAGGAGCTTGAGAAGCCAAGTTTTTATTACACTCGTAATTTACGTGAGTAGGCCTACTATCGAAAGATTTATTAGGAGCTTGAGAAGCCAAGTTCTTATCACACTCGTAATCTACGTGAGCAGGCCTACTATCGAAAGATTTATTAGGAGCTTGAGAAGCCAAGTTCTTATCACACTCGTAATCTACGTGAGTAGGCCTACTATCGAAAGATTTATTAGGTAGCTTGAGAAGCCAAGTTCTTATCACACTCGTAATCTACGTGAGTAGGCCTACTATCGAAAGATTTATTAGGAGCTTGAGAAGCCAAGTTCTTATCACACTCGTAATAATCTACGTGAGTAGGCCTACTATCGAAAGATTTATTAGGAGCTTGAGAAGCCAAGTTCTTATTACACTCGTAATTTACGTGAGTAGGCCTACTATCGAAAGATTTATTAGGAGCTTGAGAAGCCAAGTTTTTATCACACTCGTAATTTACGTGAGTATTAAGAGAAGTTTGATTCCGGAAGGATTTTTTACAAGTGTTACAAACAAAGTTTTTACACTTGTAATTTACGTGAGTAGTTAAAGAAGTTTGTCTCTTGAATGATTTATTACAAGTTGGGCAAACCAAGTTTTTGCCACACTCGTAATTTACATGAGTAATTAATGAAGTTTTCCCTTTAAAAAATTTATTACAAGCTGAACAAATTAACGTTTTACCACACTCGTATTTTATGTGAGTAGTGAGAGAAGTTTGTCGTTTGAAGTCTTTATTACAAGTTGGACAAAACAGGGTTTTGCCACATTCGCGGTTTACGTGAGTAACAAAATAAGAGTTTGACTTAAATATTTTCCTACATTTCGGACACGTCAAAACTAGACCACGATCATAATTCTTATGATCATTTAATCTCGATTGCGATTTAAAGGTCGAATTACAATTTTCACAGTTCATCTTAGCACATTCAAAGTTGATATGGTTATTAAGATGGAAGTAGGACTTAAAGGACTTCCTACACACCGGACACATCAAAACTTTGCCACACTCATGCTGGATGTGGTTAACCATGCTTTGCTCCTGTGTGTAGCTTCTAGGGCAGACATTGCACATGAAGGCCTTGGATACACCTGTGCTAGATAATATGATTCCAGGAATCCCATACACACCGCCGTCTAGAACAAAAATTACATATGAATATTATGGTAATTGGCATTTATGTACGTGTTGTTAGCGGGATAGGGCAATGCCAGGTGGTTCACTCGGTATGATCGTGGTTTGGTCACAGGACTCTTTACATTGTGGTTCCAGCAATCAAACTCGAAGCAAGTTTCATTTTAACAACTTCCAAACAACTGTGACCAAACGTAGATAGTTCTGCGCCCTGGTGGAGAAATTAGTTTTCCCATCACCCTACTTATTATCATCAATACATGGTCAAATAAACAAGAACAAGGAAGAATTTGAACATCTACATCCTTACATATAATAACTACCACAATAAAAAAAAAAACGATAACAACATAACTACAGGTTAACACACAAATAACCAAACAAATGAGTGAAATTACACATTTTATTGTTATATTTATTGCCCTGCCCAGATACAAGGTAGAAACTACATACACATTAATAGTACAGAGGTGTGTTAGGATACGTGCTATAAGTGGAAGTGGATTTTGTTTGTTATCAGGTAGGCTATTATTTATGTGAAAATAACGTTTGTCATCAAATAAACTAGGTTCGTTTGCTTCAATCAACAACATTTATTACCATTTCTTGGTACAGGCTAGAAAAACGAAACGTACAAATTATTATTTTTAAACGACGTCAAAACAAAAAATATACAATAGGTAAAATAGGCATAGGAAAGCAAATACAATCAATATGAAGATGACAAAAATATTTAAGTTGAATGTTCATGTAACTTTTTTCCTATTCAATTCAATTCATATGCCATATCGATGAAATTTATTTGTTTAAACCCTATCATTTCAATATTAATGGTTTTGATTATTTAATTTGTAGGTAGGGTCTGATTTATAATTGACATGTTAGTATGAATTGTTTTCTATGTTATCAAAGACATTTTATTATATTTTGTACCTTAGTAGCCAAGGATTTTTTTATCGTGTATGTTACTCAAAGTGTAGAATTTTTGTTAATCATTTCAATTGTTTTGGTTATTTAATTTGTAGTAGGGCCTGATTTGTAATTGACATGTTTGTATGAATATTTAATACGTTATCAAAATCATTTTATTATATTTCAAGTACATTTTAGTAGCTAGGATTTTTCATCGTGTATGTTATTCAAAGTGTGGTATTTTTGGAATTGTATTTATTGTGATGTGTAAATAAGTAAATACTGACTAGAGATAGGCTTATATTGAATGATTAAATGCAACAACAAATACCCCTTAGGCTCAAAACCCGTTTGAGTGAGTAATACAAGCATGTTGGATTGCCGGGTACCAGCGCAAATTTGGCATGGGGGTAGGTATAAGAATTAGTAATTCTCTCTATAACCCCCCCCCACCACCACCACCACCACCCAAATCATTCCTTAAAATTAAATAATTGATAGCTCAAACTCAAAATAATCTTTAATTAAAATTATTTTTTAATCAATTTCATGCGTTTTCATCCAATAGACCCAAATCTTATTTCGATAACCACGTGTTTTTATTCTTAATTCCAGCACTAACTAGTAACTAGTGAGGCACCTAGTGAGTTATCAGCATGAAATTTGGCAAGGAGTTAGGCCTACATAATAATATGAACAACAATAATCCGACGAGAGGCAAGTGATATTTTACCCGTACTGTTCCCTACCACCCATAATATTGGGAAAATGTAATGTCACATTTCATACATTTGGAATATTTTAATTGCTAAATCAAAATCAAAATCAATATTATGTATCAATGTGTTATAGTCCAAATTCAACAAAACATTCATTCCACAACCCCGATTTTTTCATCCCTACCCTTAAGGCTATTGTAATCAACCTAGGGTCAAAACCTTAGAAGTCCATGAAAGTTGTCTGAATGAAAGAGTACCTTTAATAAAGCAGCGAAAAACAATTTTTTTTTTTTTTGGTAGGGATATAACCTCACTATCGGCCATTAGGCCTAATATGTAGTATGTTTTTACAATAGTGTAGCCAGCACATCTAGTGCAAAATTAAATTATGAGAATCGGTTTTCTGGATATAGTTTCTTAACACCTTTAGCTTCAACTTCAGCTATGACAAATAGACTTCTGAAATTACAGTTGGTGTACGATTTTTTTTGCCAGACGATACAAAACTCGAAAAAACTCCTATTTAATTGTACAGTTTGACAAAAAAAATCGTACCCCAACTGTATTTTCAGAAATCTATTTGTTCTTATAGCTCAAGTTGAAGCTAAAGATGTAAAGAAACTATATCCAGAAAACCGATTCTCAAATTTTAATTTTACATTAGCTGTGGTGGCTACACTATTGTCAAAAAACGACATATAATGGCCAATAGTGAGGTTAAGTCCCGCAAAAAAAATACATTTTTTTCTGTTTTAAGTAAGGTGAAAAAATGTGAAAAAATATTTTTCATTATTAATTAATCATCCAATTAATAACATTTTAGTTTAAATTATACCACATTTGGCTCTATGTGTAATTATGTATGAATAAAACTCTACCAATTATCCTTAGATTTTACAACTTTAATAACATAATGTCAATTAATCCAAAATAGTATGGCTCCAAACGAAATTCGTTCAACTCACAGATAAAAAGATTAATGAATTTGAGAATTAAGATAAATATTCTCAATTAATTACAAGAAGTTTGTTAATTTAAGCAGAAGAACGGTACGAAATTAACCAATGAAAATAATAAACTAGGCCTAATCGGAAATTTTACGCATTTTCACAAAAACATACATCTGAAAATCGATCAATCGAAATATCGATTCGATTGGATGAAAACACATTGAAACAGTTTTAATTAGTGAATAATGATGTGAATAAAAATAATATTTTAGGTGTAGGCCTACGACTACGAGGTTATCAATTACTCAAACTTTAAGGTATGATTTGGGGGTTATAACTTGTAGGGAGTGTTAATGTAATAGTATCACCTGTCGCTTGCCTCCCGGCGAACTATTAATTCTGATTTTATTATCTACCCCCATGCCAAATTTCGCGCCAGTAGCCGGAAATGCAATTTTTCGCTAACATACCTCACTACTTAGGCTAATCAAATTGAGGGCACATTAGCAGAGCACAATATGTGCTAGAGTGCACGTGATTTGAAGAAGCTATTGCATGAATGCATGATAGAAAATAATTCAAACTTTGCGATTGTTTATTGATTGGCAAGGGTTATATTATTATGTGGACTGTGTAGGTCACCGGCGTACTCGTACTGGCCAGCTGCTGTTGCGTCTCCCCCCTCCACGCCCCGCTGCTCTACGCAACCTGTACGCAACGCTTGACATCAGCTGGTCACTCGGCTAGACAGACGACAGACGCAGGGCGGGTTCGGTCGGTCCAAGTCTGCGCTGGCTGGAGACGACGTGAGGGTATACCAACGTGACATACTAAGATACAGAACATACGAATTGTAATAGCAGTGTATGTATGCTTGTGTTTGTTTGCTAGGCAGCCTCAGCCCGCGATCAGCGACATCACCTGGCGGCTGATCCCGAGCTTGGCGCTTCGCTGACGTTTGGTCGCCAGATGTTTTATACTCTATACTATAAGATATCCTGCCGACAAAAACTACATGTTAGGTACAAACAATTGATAAAAATAAATAATTCCATTCTACTACACTGTTGTTTTTTTTTCTGTTCGCGAAGATTCCATACTACACTGGAGAAAAAAAATGCGGTATGTTTTTTTTTCTTTCTTTCAATATTTTCTGTTTATACTGTCCCCCACTGAAGGTTAGGTGTTAGGGTTAATAGATTGGACTACTTTAGAGTCATCCGCCCCACTTTGAATTTAAAACAGGGTGTTTTTAAATCAATTTATTTAATCAATTAAATCAATTAAAATCAGATTTAAATCAAAAGATTTATTTAAAAAAAAATTATTTAAATCAAATGCACTTTTTCTTCATTTTGAGCAACAAACACAAGAGTTCTAAATTCTAACTAGGACTAATTAAGGCAAAGTTTTCCTTTAAATATTTTTTTAATCACATTTTCTGAAACATTTCTAAAAGTATTTGGTCCGCTTACCAACTTGACAATTTTTATTAAACACTGATTTTTTTTAAAACCACACACCCTTCTTTGAAGCAGGTAAAATTCCCTCTTTCAGTAGCGTACAATCGGTTCCGTGTAGTATGACCAGCGAAACTATTAATTTTTAACCCTTTATAAAAAATAAACATTTTAGTATAAGCTAGAAACTTTTAGGGGCCTAGTTATTTACCGCCATTTTACAATTTTATAAACATTTGTAGACTACCCATAAATCTTGTTTTTTTCACGTTTTTGAATCAGGCAAAAAATTACTGTCTTAAGGGCTCTGTTTATAGCCGTGACGTCACGACCAAAACAAGTGGTTTAACGCTTTTTAAAGTCGATATTAAATAATGAATTTACGACGATTTGTTCAACGCTTTATGGCCTAACATCTGAGTCTTACCCGTTACCTAAATATATTTCCATTCGGATTGTGTGCACAATGTAAGAAACGATGTGTCTGTCTAGTCGTCGTCCCACATTTCCAAATTTTTTTATTGGAACAGATAAAAATTTAATTCGGCGCCAACTAGCACGCATTTGACGGTTGAACGTTTGACCACATATTTCATTATGCATTACTGGCGAACACGCAAATCTCATGACACCGTCGTTTACAAACTGACTTCTATCTTTAATTTGAGCACAAGAAACACTTCCTCCGTACACGTAGGCTACGTTTTGTTCCTGATTTTTGGCAAACCTCATAGGCATATTCGTTTGAGTGGGATCGTCTAATAAATCGTTTTTTTTCTTTTCGTTTTTCTTTTTTAATGTTTTTTTCCTCTTTCTTTCTTTTTTTCCTTCCCTTTTTTTCTTCATTTTTTTTCCTTTTCTTTTCATTCCCTACCCTTTTTTATATTTGATTCATTCATTAAATACATTTAAATGTCATTTTTATTTGTTAACAAAATTGTTGTGTTTTCATGCATTGTTGTTGTTTTGCTACTATTTCAAATATGTACTTAAATGTAGTTTATTGTAGTTTCTGCATCTATGTAATTAGATTTATTTAGTTGTCCTCCTTTGTAAATCAGTTTTTATAACTGAATAGGATAGACGTTAAATAAATAATAAATAAATAAATAAATATAAAATAAATAAACCATGCCAATTATATCGACTTTTTCTTCATCTGTACATAGCTCCAGCTACAAGTCCGGCGACTTCATGAACACTTGATCTGGTACGACTCTGCGGGACTATTCGACGCGCATTGATACATTTTTTAGCCGGCGAAAGGAGGGGAGGGCGGCTGGCCATGGTGCCTCGCCTGTGATGATGTCATCTCGACTCCCGCTATCGCCGTCTGACGGTAGATAACGAGCCACAACGAGCCATATAATATGAATGCTTCGTAGATCCCCCCTTGTAAAACCCCTTGTAGTCCACGCAAGTCCATTCAAATATATTGTGCCCTGCCTATTTTAAACCCCACGAGCCGCCACTGGTTTGTAGGCATATTATTATAAAAACAACACTACCCTACCTATTTGTAAGTTTATATAAACATTTATAAAACATAACATATTGGAAAACAATAATTATATTATACTATAAAGGAAATACGTTAAGTGGCCCAACTCAAATGCGCGCATTAAGGTGTTAACGAATTCTGCTGAACGGTTGGTAATATCAATAGACGATCAGATACGTCCCCATTTTCGAGAAGATGGGCTCAATCGTCCGAACAAGCTGAGAGAGGGCTCGAAAAATTCGTAATTTTCCCCTGGTTACATAAAAGGCAACCCGGAAAACGAAATCGGTAGCTTTTAGCTTTGAGGGGCAAAAAACGATCAAAAACGGCAAAGTGTAAAAAGACTTAAAGAAGACATACAATCCTAAACTCTAACGCTAATGCTCACACGAGATCACAAAATATAAAAATGAAATACAAATCGGTAACTTTCAGCCTTTAGAGGCCAAAACGACCAAAAAAGGCAACATGTAAAATAGATTTGATAAAGCCCGATTTAACAATGAGCTTACGCTAATACCATCACGAGAACATTAAAATAGATACGAAATAGGAATCGGTAGCTTATAGCTTTTAGAGGCAAAAAACGACCAAAAAAGGCAAATTTTGTAAAGATTTTAAGACGACCGATTTAACCATTCACTAACACAAATGCTAATACGAGATCATAAAAAATGTAAGGGAAATATGAATTGGTAGCTTTTAGTTCTTTCAGCACAAAATGAATAAAAAGGGCACACTAGTAGAGGTCGCAATTTCATCTAAAATAGCGTTAGATAATATGCGTGAGTGTTATACAATAGTAGTTTGCACAATGTTTATATTAACTAGAAACATAACAAAAACTTGTAAAAAGACAGACAAACCTTACACACTCGAAAGAAATGGGATCTAACAAAAGGGCCAAGCTCATCTACCCTTCCACATTTGCGCATTCTTAATTCATAAACGTACAGTGCCCCGTAACAGCATCCGTGAAAAGCTTGGCAAAATAGAATTTGCAATTATTAATTTAAACGTTATAGTTCATCCAAGTTATTTTTTTCTAATTAATTTAAATGTAATATCATGCAAATTCTATTTGGACAAGATTTTCAAGGATGCTGTTACGGGACACTGTACGTTTATGAATTAAGAATGCGCAAATGTGGAAGGATAGATGAGCTTGGCCCTTTTTCAGGTCTCATTTCTTTTGAGTGTGTAAGGTTTGGCTGTATTTTTACAAGTTTTTGTTATGTGTGGGATCTCATAACTTTTTCAAGTTCCATTGCATTTGTTAAAATATAATAATTTTATCAAAGTCGATTAAATTGCTATGGTATTACCAATAAACAATAGAATGAAAAAATGTAGTGGTCCAAAGACTTGCTTTTTGTAAACAATGTAGGCGATCATTGTCAAGTAACTATAGTTACTTGTTGATTGTATGCCTGTATAAGGCTTATTTTAAAACCTTTATTTGGAAGCCTTCCAGCAAACCTTTTTAACTTTTTCTTTCAAAAGGAACTACATCACTATTACCTTAATGGCCATGTAAAATATGAACGTTGTAGCCCTACCCGTTTGGTCAGAATCCCTGAGCAATTGAAACTGACGAATTAGACAGAAGGAGAGTAATAGTAACCACACATAACAAAAACTTGTAAAAATACAGCCAAACCTTACACACTCAAAACAAATGAGATCTAACAAAAGGGCCAAGTTCACCTACCCTTCCACATTTGCGCATTCTTAATTCATAAACGTACAGTGTCCGGTAACAACATCCTTAAAAAGCTTGCCAAAATAGAATTTGCAACTATTAATTTGAACGTGATAGTTTATCCAAATTCTTTTTTTCTAATTAATTTAAAAGTAATGGTCATGCAAATTCTATTTTACCAAGCTTTTCAAGGATGTTATTACGGGACACTGTACGTTTATAAATTAAGAAGAAAGAAAGTGATCCCAAGACTTGCTTTTTGTAAACAATGTAGGCGATCATTGTCAAGTAACTATAGTTAATTGTTGATTGTATGCCTGTATAAGGCTTTTTTTTAAAACCTTTATTTGGAAGCCTCCAGCAAACTTTTTTAACTTTTTCTTTCAAAAGGAACTACATCACTATTACCTTAATGTCCATGTAAAATATGAACGTTGTAGCCCTACCCGTTTGGTCAGAATCGCTGAGCAATTGAAACTGACGAATTAGACAGTATATAGTAGCCAGTAGTAACTAACATCCTTAAAGTGATTTTGAGCATGTTTCAAGTCATTTTTTCACCAAGAAGGAATGTTCGTAAAACAACCAAATTTGGCATGTGTTGTCAGGTACCCAAATCCCCTTGATTTTGATAGTTTTTAAGTTCACATCACGATTCATGATGGCTGGGTGACACCTCGAAATCACCCCAACTCTGCTTGCTGTATAAGGTGCCTGAGTGTGTAGCGCATTGCGGCTTGGCTGCGGCGCCCTAACGGGCACCTAGACTAACATCAAGTGATTTTGAGTTTTTTTAAAGGTTTTTTCCAAGAAGGAATGTTCGTAAAACAACCAAATTTGTCATGTGTTGTCAGGTACCCAAATCCCCTTGATTTTGATAGTTTTTAAGTTCACATCACGTTTCATGACGGCTGGGTGACACCTCGAAAACACCCCAACTCTGCTTGTTGTATAAGGTGCCTGAGTGTGTATAGCGCACCGCGGTTTGGCTGCGGCGCACTAACGGGCAACTAGATAAAATACGATTACTGTTTTTACATTTTGTATTGTAGGCCAGCTGCACCGCACATTGAGTGGTGGAGTGGATACTAATTATCACTGATCATTTCAAAAGTTACACACTGCTTTGCCTTTCCTGTTGATCAAGTAACATTAACTTTGATTTGACTTTAATAGATTTAATAAAAATTTAATAAGATAGCGCTCCGACTTTTAATAACCGTATACATATATAACCCATTAAAACTGCATTTTTTATTTCCTTTTCTGAACTGGTCCTGTGTGACGAAATGCTTTTTTGCCTTTGCCGGCCCCCAAAGTTAAAGGGTACTGAAATCGATTTCCACATTTAATTTGAATTTGTATTGATTTAACAAATTTATTGCAACCTATCGCAGCGTTTTCGGGCAATTAGTATTCTATTTGATATAGTGCCTTTTTGCCGCTTTTTGGTTCCCAAGCTATAATCGACATATTTTGATTTACTCATTACATGTTCTGTATTGTCTTGAATTATTGAAGTTATTTCTACTCTACCCAGTGTTATTGGACAATTGGGTATTCATTTTCATATATATATTTACCTTTTACCCTTTTTCGCTCTAAAAGGTAAAAAGTACTATTTTCAATTTCAGATATTGTTTTCTGTTTGAGCTTAAAATATCACATTTGTTTCCACCATAGCCAACGTTATAGGCCAATTTGTAAAATCTAAAAGCTACCGATTATCCTTTTTGTCTGTAAAATCTAAAAGCTACCGATTTCGCTTTCCGGGTTGGCCTTGATGTAATCAGGGGAAAATTACGAATTTTTTGAGCCCATTCTCGGCTTGTTCGGACAATTGAGCCCACAAAAGTGCATATCTGATAGCCCATTACCAAATTTTGCATGGATGTTATTAAAGTACATTTATATTGATATCTGCAATTGGTTGCAATAATTAAGTCTTAAAGATCCATTGCGAGACATAAACAGAAGTCAAAAACGTGAAAAATGTGAAATCCAAAACAAGGATTCCAATTATGGAAATTCCCACCAAACCGTTTATCTTAGGATTAAAACAAATTAACATACGCGTTCACATTGATTTAAACGTTGATATCCAGTATGCAAATTTGAGTTAAAAAAATCTGTTTACTTGGAATAAATTCCCGAAATTGACCAAAATGGAGTAAATTTCGGTGATTTCACTAAATTTTAATTCAAAATCAATAAATTAATTTAGAAATACGCGTACTGGATAGCACAGATTTATTCTTTATTACCATTAGTGTGAAATTTGTCAATAACAGTGTTATAAACCATTTACCCGGAAAAAAGAGAATGCTAGCGTCTAAACTCGTCTCCGCGCCAGCCTCAGCAACTACTCTTAACATCGCATTTATTTTATTTTACAATTTGGTAATTATGCCGATTACGGTTTTCCGAGAAAAAATGCATAAAATGTTTCCAACATATCACAGTATGTGTAATTGATAGTCCCTAATTCATTTTCAGCTACCGCATTACGATCTTTTCACTGTTACTAATGTTTTTCGTCTTTTTACCTGTGTAAATTGTGCTGTCACTGTACGTAGACCGCCATGCTGGTTTGGAAAGCGCTATCTCCTCCGCTACGTCTCTTCCGCTGCGTACGCAGCGTAAGAAAGTATTTTTGTTTAAAATAGCGACGTTAAAGGTTAAAAAAGGTATTTTTGCTTAAAATAGCGACGTTAAAGTTTAAAAAAGGTATTTTTGTTTAAAATAGCGACGTTAAAGGTTTTAAAGTATTTTTTGTAACTAAAACGGCAACAAACGATGACGACATAGGTAATAGCACGCCGTGTTCACGTAAAAAATTAATTAGTTTTTCACTATCCCGAGTTTGCAAAAACAAACCTTCAAAACCTTTAACGTCGCTATTTTAAACAAAAATACCTTTTTTAACCTTAAACGTCGCTATTTTTAACAAAAATACTTTTTTACGCTGCGTACGCAGCGGAAAAGACGTGTCAGAGGAGGTTACGCTTTCCAAATCAACATGGCGATGTAGCATGTGGACGCACAAATGACGGCTCAATTTCCACTAGAGAAAAGATGAAAAACATTGTTTACAAAATTAAAAACCATAATGCGGTACCTGAAAATGAATTAAAGAACATTAATTACACACACTGGAATATGGTAAGTAAATTTTTTCATCTTTTTTCTCGGAAAACCGTAAACGGCATAATTACCCAATTTTATTTTGAACCCCAAAAATTAAGATACCGGTACTATAGATAAGGAGTGCTTAAATTTGTAACTAAGAATAACATGGTAATATAATTTGAAAATGGTTAGAAACTGGCAAGGCAAAGTGTGTGTAACATCCGTGACAAAAACCATTGTAACATCCGTGACGCACACAAAAAATCATAACAATATAATTTATTTTTAAAACCATGAATGGGTGATTGTAAGGGTTCATCTTTCATGGATAAGCTCTATGTATATGGAAATGTAGCTGTCTGGGTCAGGGACCTGAATTTTCTATCTTTTGAATTTGATGATGATCCGGGATCCACTTCCCAAACAATGTAACATCCGTGACACCAAATTTCACTCAATATATCTAAAAATTACAATTCATTTATAAATCTTTTTTGCCTTATGGAAGGTAGTGTGTAAACACAATTGTTTCAGTATGTATAAAACATTACAATTAATTAGTTAATTTAAGATTTTTAGCTACATAATGGGTGAAATGTAACATCCGTGACAAGCCGGAGTGGCTGCTATGTCAATTCGAAGTGAATTTGAGAATTTTGAAATGTGATCTTTAATTGCCATTCTCAGACTCTAAAAACTATTGATTTCGCTTTCGCAGTTGGGTTTAATTTAATGTGATCAGGGGAAAATTACGATTTTTAGCCCCTCCTTGCTTGTTCGGACGATTGAGCCCACAAAAGTGCATATCTAATGGCCTATTCATTGTTGAGACATATCGCGTATCTGCGTGTCGAAGAAATGTGTTACGCAAGTGTAGTTATCGCCAGACTCCGCATTCCTCTGTCAGCGATTAGCACCGTGGAGGGGAGGGTGGTGTGGGTAGGCGCACATGTTGGCCGCTATCAGACAGCGAGCCGAGTTGGTGAAGGTCATTTCTCACACACCATTAGGTCTAAAGTCGCTTGAATTCCTGCATGTGTTATTAGTAACTCTTTATTATTTCACTAGACCTTAGGAAGTTTACTAAATAATAATGGCACAAACTAAATATTAGCAATGAACTATTTTCGTGCGTGATTAGGCGCGGATGCTTACTACGAGATTTATAAAAGTCACGTGCTACGCAGGGCCCTCAAAAGAATAAAATTGGTTGTAAAATTGAATTGTTCACTAGGAAAACAAAAAATACACTCAATTCCGGAGTTTGATTCTTCATTTTTAGATTAATTTTGAACGCCTGAACAACAAAGAAAAATGTACAAAAACGAATTTAGTTCAACAAAACCCTCTTTTCCCAATGTTGCTACCAATTGAAGTCAGCAATAGTTTTCTAAACATTAATGAAATAAGTATTGGTAATTATGCCGTATAGCGCCTCACGCAAAAATCACCAAAAAAAATCCCCAAAAAGACATTGAAAAGCATTATTATGTTACCTTTATCCATTTATTACTGTTTTTGGTGTAAAAGGTGAATATCTTCCCGTGTTTATGTTATTTTAATTGTGTTTATGTGTTGTTGTATAATACATCAGTTATCATCACGCCATGTTGGAGCATGGTTGCCAACTGTCATTTTGGTAAAACTACCGTAGGGTACCCCGCTTCCAATCAATTAATCAAGTTGTAGGAGTGGCTGCCCACTTATGTAAGACTAGCTGGGGTCCAGGGGCGAAGCCCCGGTGGGGGTTGGAGGCAGTGGCGGATCTAGGACATAATCATGGGGGGAGCAATTTGCGTGTGCATGTACAGTCGTGGGAAAGTGCCATGGGGGGCGGAGCTCCCCATTAATTGCGCGCAGGCGAAAATTTTGAAAATCAGGTTTTAGAAAAAAGTGGTGGCGGAATGCAATACCGAAACAATGTAGTTTGTGTGCACCAATTTGTTTTGTCGTCATATCGAGCTTACAATTTACAGCATTAGCCTACATTGCAACATTATTATAAACGTTTGATCTTATTTTCAATTCAGCATTTTATTTAGTATTTATTTATTATTTATTTATTTATTTATTTATTTATTTATTTATTTATTAAACGTCTATCCTATTCAGTTAAAAAAGTGATTTACATAGGAGGACAACTTAATAAATCAAAGTACTCTGATGCAGACACATTTCAGAGGCAAACTGATTATTTCTGACAACATGAAGGAAAGTTGATTTTTACTGGGAGTTTTAAATAAATAGCGCCGCAGGCGAAAATTTTGAAAATCAGGTTTTTAGAGTGCATTTGGTGCGTGCACAATAAATTAATAAAATCATTTTTTTTTATTTTTAAGAATCATGGGGGGGGCGATCGCCCCACCGCCCCCCCCCCTGTATCCGCCACTGGTTGGAGGGCAAAGCCCCCCATTAAAGACAAGAAAATAATAAATTATTCGGTACAGAAGTACTTGGAAAGAATTTCGGGTGTTTTATTGTCTAAAGTGTTCTCAGTTTATGTTTCAACAGTTGGTACATGGCTTGTGTGTGTTTACATTAAAATGGCTGCTCAGTGCAGCTACTGTCACTACGTAGACCTACTTTTGTAAATGCTTTTGAAAATAAATTTCGTTTATTGTAAATCGTGATTTCATTATTGATTATGTGATTCACAGTGAAATTGTGTTTTTTGGGTGAAAATTATGGTGATTTTCGCGTGAGGCGCTATACGGTATAATTACCTATATGTATTTTCCAATGTTTCCTTTTTTCCAACCAAAAATCTTGACTTTATTGTTGAGTTACAGAAATTATAATTTTGGTTTGGGTGCCACTTATGCCCTACTAAAAGTAAATAAATTTCAAATTAGTCAAGACTCACGAATACGACTGGAAGCGTGCACCCATACACAGTTGCAACACCAAACTCTCTCCCCTCCTCCCCTTGCTCCACCAAGACAATCCTAGCACACTTCGCTTCCGCAACGCTTGTCTGAGGACTGAGGTGGAGGGCCGAGGACGAATACGCACGTGTTCCGGTGTTCGATTCCATGTTTGACACTTTCTTGGTCGGCGCGGTCCGTCGTCAGAGACGAGATGCTATCCAGGCACATATCCACACTCTGTCAGAGCTCACTAATATCTTGATCGAAACGCGCAAACTACGATTAGACCGAGTTCCTCCGTCAGTAACCAGAGCACAGATGTTGAGAGTAATTTTTGTAAGTAAGTTAAGCGAGTAACAAAATATGGCTACATCAAAGGGCTACAGGTGACATAACCTCAAAATCATTCCTGGCATTGCATTTGTTGTTCCGAAATGAGAATGAATTTTCCTTTAGTCGTAAACAAACTACACAATAAATGAGTAAAATGACACGTAGACCTTTGACAGCAACAATCTTTGGTTAGAGTGTCTTGACATGTGTAAATGTTGAAAACAACCAACAACGGTAGGCAGAGGCTAATCAAAGTAACAAAACCAAGTCTATGGCTGCTATGATCACTATTCACTCTTACACTACAACACGACACGACTCACGAGAACATTAGAGACTCACATATTATAGGTTAAACTGGACCGACACACAGCGACACGTGTAACTGTTTACCACAACGGCAAACAACGGTAGGCCAATCAAAGTAACAAAACCAAGTCTATGGCTGCTATGATCACTATTCACTCCTAATACACACACGCACGTTTTACGAGAACATTAGAGACTAAAATATTATAGGTTAAAATGGACCGACACACAGTGACAGGACAGTAACTTGACTCACGGCACGTCCAGCTGCAACTAACCGCCCGACGTTCTTCTACTTGGCGGGCGCCGCACCACCACCACCCTACTACCTACGTTGCTCTCGGACCTGGATGGACTGGACGCGGGGCGGGGGGAAGGAAGGAAGGGGGGCACTCCGGCAGCACTCCCCTAGTGCGGAGGGGTGCTATTCAAACCATTGTAGGAGTTTTACGACTTTCCCAAGGACAGATATTTTACATTTTTTTCGACAAATAATTATTCATTTAAAAAAACAACAGAATGAAAACCATCGATTCAAATATTGAATATTGAATGCACGGGGGAAGGGATTAGGGGGGGGCACTCCGGCAGCACTCCCCTAGTGCGGAGGGGTGCCATTCAAACTATTGAAGGAGTTTTACGACTTGCCCAAGGACAGATATTTTACATTTTTTTTTTTTCCCAAAAATTTCATTGGTAATTGCCGTTACGTTTTTCCCGAGAAAAAAGATGAAAAAAATTTACTTACCAATTCCAGTGGGTAATTAATGTTCCTTAAATTCATTTTAGGTACCGCATTTGGGTTTTTTTAATTTTGTAAAAAATTTTTTTTTTCACTTTTCACTAGGGGAAAATTGATTTTTGGGCGCCAAAAAAAGCTACATCGCCAGTTTTTTGGAAAGCGGATCTCCTCTGCCCCGCTCTACCGCTGCGTACGCAGCTAAAAAATTTTTTGTTTCAAATCGCGAGTTTTAAAAGGGTTAAAAAAGGGATTTTTTTTTTAAAATAGCGACGTTTAAAGGGTTAAAAAGGTATTTTTGTTTAAAATAGCGACGTAAAGGTTTTTTAAAGGGGTTTTTGCAAATCGGGATAGTGAAAAATAATTGATTTTTTACGTGAAAAACGGCGTGCTTTTTCCTATGTCGTCATCTTTTTTTGCCGTTTTTGTTACCAAAAAAAAATTTAAAACTTTACGTCGCTATTTTTAAACAAAAAAACCTTTTTTTACCTTTAACGTCCCTATTTTAAAAAAAAAATCCTTTTAACCTTTTAACGTCGCTTTTTAAACAAAAATACTTCTTACGCTGCAAACGCCAGCGGAAAAGAAAGTAGCGGAGGAGATAGCGCTTTCCCCCCAGCATGGCGGGCTACGTAAGTGACGCACAATTTTTCCAGGTAAAAAGACAAAAAAATTAGTAACAGTGAAAAAATCGTTATGGGGTACGAAAAATGAAAATTTGGGGGCTATCATTACACATACTGTGAAAATTTTGGGAAAATTTTATGATTTTTTTTTCGGAAAAAGTAATCGGCAATTCCATTGGGGAAAAAAAAAAATAGATGAAAATATATCATTCAAATATTGAATATTGAATGCACTCGGACGTCATAGTGTGAAACGTGAAGCTCAGTGTGAAACGCAGTACAGCACAAAAGTACTCGTGGGCCACAAGTATTGCGGGTTTTCAGACGAAGAAATTTTAACATGTACAAATGCAAAATAATTTGGACAAAAACAATTAGAATAACTTATACACAGATCCAAAACTGATTAAATTTTGTATAACAATTTTAAAAATAACAATTTACTACAAGGAAACAAAACCCTTCATATATATGACAACATAACAATAGATAACTTGCACAAATCAGAAACGTAGGTAACATTTAATAGTCGGAGGTCACGGGTTCGTACCCCTTCAACGACAATCCTGAATAAAATCTTTTTTCGAGTTTGTTTTTAGTAGTAAGTCCTCCTCGGGCATTCCCTTCACAAGTACCTAACAGTTAACACTAGCAACACCCTAATAACCTTTAGTAGGTCACGAAGAGTGTCACACAAGATAAAGCTGAGGTGAACCCTACAGAGGGCATCCTTATGAAAAAGTTTATTTAATAAAACACTACTCAAATAACTCAATCCACATGTGAACAAAAATAACATAACGACCTCTTGACCCGAAGAGTACAGACATAAAATGACACAAAGAACAGTCCAGATATGCAAAAGACAATGCGCAATGCACAACGTGTGACTCGCTGGTTTTGTGGTTAGCGTCTCTGCTTCGATTGCAGAAGGTCCAGGGTTCGATTCCCGCTCTTGGCAGAAGTTTAAAAAAACTTCTGATTTGAACTTGCTTGCTTGCTTTAGGATTGGAGAACACAATGAAGAGTTGCTTTATTTAAATGTAATGCTTGGCCCAATAACAGCCCTATGGTTGCTAGGTTGGGGGGGGGGGGGGTCAGATAATACTGAATGGTTAACTTATCTAAATGTATAGACCTACTGAAGGGTAGAGCACTTGCTTCAGGATTGAACAACACAATGAAGAGTTCAGTATCAGTTCTTTGGCTTAGGAATTTGTAAACGGTGACTTTGGAGCCGTCTTAGCAACGAGGCTCATAATAAATTCAAAGTTGTTCTGGATCGGCCTTGTTGATTCTGGCGTTGATCCGCGGGTGTACGCACTGTCCATACCACTGATTGATATGTCATATTAAAAAATATCGCTCACTCGTCGATTGCGTCGGGGTCTACAGGGTTGGCTTGGTCGCTTTGGTTTAATATCTCCCACTGAAAAATTCAGTTAAGACCAAGTTGGTAGACTCAAATACGAATTTATTTATTATTTATTTAACTGTGAAATTTGGTTTACAAACATGGTAAACAAGACAACACGAATCACAACCGTGGAAGCAGGGATGCCCCATGTCCAGCTCCGCGGGTGGAATCCGGCTTGTTTGGTCGGTGTGTCCTATTTATAATACAGGCGTACTGGTCTCTAGTTTGTTGTACACCACATGAACATTAAAGTGCACAATCTGACCTGTATCCTGCAGTCTCGAGCTATCGCAATGACTTCTCCGTACCGTTATCGGTCAATAGTCATAACTAACTAGGCAATGACTAACAAGCGGAAGTGTCCGGCTACCAGGAATGTACTCAATGCAAAGTTGAACTGCAGACTAGTGCCGTAATGCTGATCGTCTAAAAATAAGCTTATTTTTACTTATCCTTATTACTCCAACTGTGTAGAAGGGAATCCCAAGAAGCGAGGAGATACCATTATATTGTAGTGAAAGCCACAAATTCACTGTAGTAAATTAACTGATCACTTGATTGGTTGATGATTGATTAATTTTCAATCAATAGCTTATATATTGGTCAAAGCTAGTCATCAGTTCTGATCAATGATTCAAACCCTTTTACACACTTAGTGAACTTCAAATAGACATTCCAATCACTAATGATCTGATCAATTACTGATATTGTTTTTGATAATGATCATATTATTCATATTGGCATTTAAATATATAATATGTTTTATTTATTTATTTATTTATTTATTTATTTATTTATTGTTTATCCTTGTTGTTATTACAACAAGAAAAGGCGTCGACACTAGTAAATATTTTACTAAAACACTTGATATCTTTGTAGAAATCTTGTGCCGCGAAGAGCCTTGTAAAGCACGTGAAACCAAAGATTAACATGGCACTTGTAGTTGGTTCTCCCATAAGTACTCCTTACACATGGAAGGGAAATGACTTACTGGGCAGTCTTTGAGGGCGGGCGGCAGGTCGTTCCATGGGTTAACAACCCGGAAAGAAAAAGCACGTCGGCCGAGCACTCCTTTGGCCGGAGGGGGTTGGAGGCGGGGGTGCCTACTATCGTCGCCTCTCAACACGCGGCCCTTAATGATGCGCGCGCACACGTCAAATCAGTGGCGCCACTGAGGCATCTTTTAAAAAACACCAGATCGGTGTATTGCAGGTGCATGGTCATTGGCATAACCTGCTTCTGGTCACAGGGTGGGGGGAGGTTACGGCCATGTATGAAATGCAATGCCCTTCTCTGCACCCTCTCAAGTTTGGTAGTGTTCTCAATGGTGGTTGGGTGCCAGGCGGGGAGGCCGAAAGTCATGGTGGGTTTAACTAGCGACAGGTAGGCCATTCTCTTGACGCGCGGCGTGCACCCGTGCAGGTTGCGGGCCGCGAAACCTAGCACCTGCGCTGCCTTTGCCCGCACGATATCGGTGTGAACGTTCCATCGGAGAAGAACGATGGTATATTCCAAGCTGTAAACCCAGATGCAAGACTTAGACGGAATCTAGTCAATAGTGAAGCCAATCTGTCTGACACAGCAATGGCCTATAAAACAGCCAGGCACATAGGGCCTAAGTGCAGTACACCGTCTTGACTAGCACAGCTGGGATAGGCCTAGTAGAGGCAAATATTATCAATAGACTGTACTCATAACAAACACATTATGGAAATCAAAGTTCTGAGCAGGGAAGAGATGGATAACCCTTCCAATCCTTTACCCACCACTTTCATGGCCAGCATTCTCTCTCTGATCCATGAACTTCTGGAGTAGTTCTTGCTTTGCAGTTTGTAAATACAGTATGTGTTAACAAGGGAACAAAGTTATGATTGAAGTATAAGTTATAGCCCTACTCCTCCCGACCCAATACCTACAGGTGTATTGGTTTACAGGACTGTCCTAAAATCAATTATTCATAGTGTTTTTTGTTTTTATTTTTTAGCACTTAACCCGATCAGATGAGTGATTGAAATGTATATTACAAGGTTAAGTCTAATAGTGTTTAAATAAACAAATCCGTATTTAGAGTCTACCCACTCAGTCACATAACTGATTTTCAGTGGGGGACAGTAAACCAAAGCGACCAAGCCAACCCTGTAGGCCCCGACGCAATCGACGAGTGAGCGATAACCAACCAAAGATCAATATTTTTTAATAGGAAATATAGCAATAAGAGGTATGGACAGTGCGAACACCCGCGGATAAACGCCAGAATCAACAAGGCTGATTCAGAACAACTTTATATTTATTACGTGCCTCGTTGCTAGGACAGCTCGAGAGTCAACGTTTACAAATTCCTAAGACAAGAATTGATTGACTTACGTCCAAATCAGAAGTTAAAAAACTTCTGACTTTGGCGGGAATCGAACCCTGAACCTTCTGCATTGGAAGCAGGTAGGCTAACCACAAGACTCAAGACCAACGAACCTCACTTTTCATCGTCTGGTGGCAGCGAGCAAAGTGTTGGAGACAGACGCTGCGTGAGAGATAACACCACTGCATGGCGCGACTTGGTCTGCGTTCCGTAAGTTGTTCAATATGCTATTTGCGTGCTTGACCCATTCCGAAAGCTGTTGAATATGCTATGCTTGGCGTTCCGTAACATGGTTTGTGAGCATATTCAGCATACTCAATAGAGCGCTCCATCTTCTCATGTCCACTCTGGCGGCGAACGCTGGAAACGCGCTAGTGAGGATAGAATCTACACATACTATCCTCGCGCGTAAGAAATTAACTAATTGAGATAAGTATTGTGATGTTCTATCGCGCACACAACAAACAGCACCTACATGGAATCTAGTCTTCAACATCATATTTTAACAGAAACATAATTTATTCCGTGAAAAAATGCATTGGAGACACTGAAAACGTAATCAAACGCCGACTGGTTAACCAACTATACCTACTGTTATTTTGTTAGTTACACATTTCGTACGTTGAATATTATCTGTCCACAATCCACCTACCGACTTGCCATTAGAGTGTATATTTGCTGAAGCCACTTATGACTGAACACATGCACTGATTCGTTATTTCGTGTAAGGAATCTACAAGAAATTACGGAAACAAAACACATTCTCTCTCACTTAGGTAATTCAGTGAGATCTTAATAAAGAGTGGTCTAATATTAATATATTAAATTCATACCTAGTTGAGTTGTAAGACTAATTCATTTTTGGCTTAAAACAATCAGTAACCCTAGATTATATCACAATAAATGGGCTAAGTCCAGATTAACAAAACCCAACCTTGGCCGGGGATCGAACCCATGCTTCCCAAAAGACCACCGAGACCGCGGTAGTGTATTTGTTGCCGAATTATTGGTGCATTTTGATATGTGAATATCAAATTCTTATTAAATCACCACTCCCAGTTATATAGTCCGCGCCCGGCCAGAGGGAGACCATGGGTTCAATTCCTGTTTTTGTTTATAGTATTTATATTGGTATTTTCGTAATCACAATAAAACAATCAAATCCCATCAAGAGTGGGTGAATAAGGTTTAAAAAATTTAAGTATTGCATTTTAATACCTGGGCTACCATGATTCCGAGAAAATTAAGCACAAGACCATGTTTGACTTGTTATTCCCAATGTTCTTTTATATTTGGGGTTTTGTCCAGTAATTTTTTATTTTGCATTCTAATAATTTAGGAACGCATAATGTTTATTGTTTACTGCTTTATTGTCTTCACTCTTCACAAAGCTTGAGTGGCTTTATTGTTGTTGCTTGAATTGAAACGCTGTGTGCTACTCTAATATTGCATTACATTCCATATTAGGCCTATTATAGATTATAGAACATAACTAAATATTTTGCTTTGATATTAATAAATTTAGTCATTATATTGAAATTATTTCAAAGTAATATGTTGGACTCTGTAACGTTGTACTCTGGAATAATACTACGGCCACAAAAATAAGCGGTTTATATCAATGTCTACGTTCACAGGCGCCCGACAGACTATATCCGTAGGTATTTCAATTATAAATGCTGATATAAATCTATATAAATACTAGAAATACTTTTAAATAAATAAATACCAGATTTTGAATTCATAATGAGCCACATGATACCTATTCTATTCCCCCAAAACATTATAATTTTACACTGTGCTTGTGTAGGATCATATGGGTGTTTACAAAGGTATCCTCACTCGGCGGCCATGACGGTGCTACGCCCCCGCGACACTAGCGCATTCTCTAGGTGATTTGAGTCCTCTTGAGCATTCCCAGCATATGGGAGAATTGGCGGTATTATAAAATCAAAAATGGCGGATCACCTAATTAAATTGTTATGTATCGTTCTTTGACGTGACAAACCCCCAAAAAACTTGCGTAATAGTTGTTTTACCTGAGCCAGCCGCTTGAATAAACAACGGTTAGTCACTTACACTAAATTCCTTATATGACGGACTTAACCTAAAAATTGCGTAAAATATATTTGCAGCACCTGTGGCAACGCGCATGCGCGCCTCCCCGAAACAGCCATACTCGTGCTCGACGTGTTCCGAAAGTATATCGTGCTTATACAGATGCTTTAACGTGCTGGAGAATGCCAGCACCAAAGCATATTCAACAGCTTTCGGAATGTACCCTTGTTAGATTAGGGCCGCTGAAAACTGACAAACACGGCGACGTCAGAGACAGCACAGCAGATAAACCAAACTACCTATGTTATCTGTGTGACTTGCGAGCTTCGAGCTCATAATAAGCCACACTTTTAATTACCATTGTGATTTGTGAGAACGGAGAAGTTGTTTATACTTCATAGCTGAGTGCATTAGTATAGACCTACCAACTGACATGATGTGTTGTGGCACTCACCAATGTGGCCAACTAATTTTCGGGGGTTGACTCCACGGATACAGACAGCAAGGATACGTGCCAAAATAGATCAACGTCCGTCATCATTTGTGAGAAAATGATTGCCGGAAACGCGAGTGAAACCGAACCAGGCACTTCGACTTCGGAGCAACTGCTCGTGAGTCGTGACCAGTGATACACTGGACACTTCACGCGAGCTCGGCGGCTCATTCGCGCTCGGCTTCCTCTGAAACTCACACCCTACACATTCATCAGTCATAGCTCGTAATGTAATCGGATGTTGGCAACATTTGTCGATTCTTTTGTGTGAATTAATGTGAAGTTGCATGCGAAGTAATAACTAAATGCAGACAGACTAGTATTTTATTCAGATATTATACATTTAGTATTATTAGCAATAGTATTAGTTTTAGGGCGCTTTAACAGCAAAGATTATTAGCGCCTCCAAGATATTTGTGTATTATGCTGAAGAGTTATCAACCATAATATATACTTCTTTCCAAGGGGAGGAACGTAATGGGAGACGCGGGGGGACGCGGGGTGGACATGCCTGTGCTGGTCAGAACCTAAGGTCAGAACCAGCCACAAGCGTATTAGTAGGGGGCAAGAGGTATCCCGTGCATCTTTCGTGGAAGAGTTTTGCGGTAAGTTGTATTCTATTAGGTAGTGGGATACAAGTTTTTGCACTTTCCTTGCAGGTCATGCTATGCTGCAGAGGGCGTCGGGAGCGTCGCGACGCCCTATAACGTTTTTTAAGAGGGATGATTTTTATCTCATGTGCCTTCGTGAGAGAGTATTGCGGTAAACTGTATTCTATTAAGTAATAGCAGACAAGGTTTTTGCCCCAACCTTGCACGTCCTAGCACGCTTCAGAGGGCGTCGGGGGCGTCGAGACGCCCTAAAACGGCTTTTTTAAAAGAGGGATGAATTTTTATCTCGTGTACCTTTCGTGATAAGAGTATTGTTGTAAATTGTATTATATTGAGAAATAGCATACACGTTTTTAGCACCTACCTTGCAGGTCCTGGTAGGCTTTAGAGGGCGTCGGAGACGTCGCGACGCCCCATAAACGGTTTTTTAAAGAGGGATTATTTTTTATCTCATGCGCCTTTCGTGAAATGAGTATTGCGGTAAACTGTATTCTATTAGGTAATAGCAAACAAGGTTTCTGCCCCAACCTTGCACGTCCTGGCACGCTTCAGAGGGCGTCGGGGGCGTCGCGACGCCCTAAAACGGCTTTTTTAAAAGAGGGATGAATTTTTATCTCGTGTACCTTTTTGTGCTAGAGTATTGTTGTAAATTGTATTCTATTGAGAAATAGCATACACGTTTTTAGCACCTACCTTGCAGGTCCTGGTAGGCTTTAGAGGGCGTCGGAGGCGTCGCGACGCCCCATAACGCTTTTTAAAGAGGGATTATTTTTTATCTTATGTGACTTTTGTGATAGAGTATTGCGGTAAACTGTATTCTATTAAGTAATAGCAAAGAAGTTTTTAGAACCTACCTTGCAGGTCCTGGTAGGCTTCAGAGGGCGTCAGGGGCGTCGCGACGCTCTTTAACGTTGATAAAGATGCATTATTGTTTAGCTCGTGTGCCTTTCGTGATAGAGTATTGCGGTAAACTGTATCCTATTAAGTAATAGCATACATGGGTTTTGAACCCACCTTGCAGGTCCTGGTACGCTTCAGAGGACGTCGGGGGCGTCGCGACGCCCTTTAATGGTTTTTAAAAAGAGGGATGAATTTTATCTCGTGTACCTTTTGTGATAGAGTATTGCGGTAAACTGTATAGCATACAAGGTTTTTACACCCTCCTTGCAGGTCCTGGTACGCTTCAGAGGGCGTCGGGGGTGTCGTGACACCGTAAAACGTTTTCTAAGAAGGATGATTTTTTTATCTCCTGTGCCTTTCGTCACAAAGTTTTGCTGTATACTACATTCTATTTTGTGATACACTACAAATATTTTACACCTAGCTGTCAGGACCTACACCACAGAGGACGTCGGGATCGTCGCGACGTCATGGACAAGTTCTCAATAATAAATTTTTATCAGTTTTAAATAACAGAATATATTATTTGGCATCATTGTAAAGAAAAATATTACTTTTATGATATCTTCTCGAAGTAGGTATTAGCCTACATTACTTAGGTACATTAGTTACTTATATAATATAAATGATATATTAGAAACAATAATGCATCTTAAAACGTTATAGGGCGTCGCGACGCCCCAACGCCCTCTGAAGCGTACCAGGACCTGCAAGGTGGGTTCAAAAACTATGTATGCTATTTTTCAATAGGATACAGTTTACCGTAATACTCTATTTCGAAAGGGACACGAGCTAAACAATAATGCATCTTTATCAACGTTAAAGGGCGTCGCGACGCCCCTGACGCCCTCTGAAGCCTACCAGGACCTGCAAGGTAGGTTCTAAAAACTTCTTTGCTATTACTTAATAGAATACAGTTTACCGCAATACTCTATCACAAAAGGCACATAAGATAAAAAAATAATCCCTCTTTAAAAAAGCGTTATAGGGCGTCGCGACGCCTCCGACGCCCTCTAAAGCCTACCAGGACCTGCAAGGTAGGTGCTAAAAACGTGTATGCTATTTCTCAATAGAATACAATTTACCGCAATACTCTAGCACAAAAGGTACACGAGATAAAAATTCATCCCTCTTTTAAAAAAACCGTTTTAGGGCGTCACGACACCCCCGACGCCCTCTGAAGCGTGCCAGGACCTGCAAGGTTGAGGCAAATACCTTGTATGCTATTACTTAATAGAATACAGTTTACCGCAATACTCTATCACGAAAGGCACATGAGATAAAAAATCATTTCTCTTAAAAAACGTTATAGGGCGTCGCGACGCTCCCGACGCCCTCTCAAGCGTACCAGGACCTGCAAAATAGGTGTAAAAAATTTGTATGCTATTACTTAATAGAATGTAGTTCACCGCAACACTCTATCACGAAAGGAACACGAGATAAAAAATCATCCCTCTTAAAAAACGTGTAAGGGCGTCGCGACGCCCCCGACGCCCTCTGCAGCATAGCATGACCTGCAAGGAAAGTGCAAAAAACTTGTATCCCACTACCTAATAGAATACAACTTACCGCAAAACTCTTCCACGAAAGATGCACGGGAAACGAAATCATACCTCTTGCTCCTCTACTATATGGGGAGGGCAGTGGTTCCCCCACGTCGTGGTCGTCTTCGTCTGTGTCATTGTCCGTCCGTGTTGTCATTGTCGTCTGGGAAGTAGTCAAACTCAAAGGGAAGGGGAAGTTCCCCGACGACGACCCAGAGCTCGCCATTAGTTTCAGGGAGTGATTCTCGGTTCTCCCCTACTCACCTGTCAAACCACGAGAAGGTTGCGAGTTGTTATTTTGTGAATGCATAGGGCTACATGATATGCATAGACTAAACATGTTTATACACTTTTTTACATGTAAACAATCAATGCTATGTTGCGTCTTTGGTTGCAACAACAAAACTATGGGGGGGAGGGGTGCAGAGACGTGAAAATGTTAGTTTTCATGGGTTTCCAGATCGCGAAAAATCACTTACTAAGTGTCGTGCGTGGGTAAACAAAGTTAATCGAGAAGTTTTAATCAAGAAAATTTACTCTACTTGTTCCGAGCATTTTGAACTTTCATCTTCATTAAAACGCCTACTTTATTAAAACGTCTAAAATAAATCAGCTCGCCGTATATTTTTTAAACGAAATCATACTGAAAATATTATCGACTTCATTATCTTTACAAAAAAAAATACACAGCTTGTGATACTCTCTACTTAGCAGATTGATAAAAAGCTACGGGTTGCACTTGCAGATCACACTTTTCCTCTCTGCTTTGATAAGACATCGAGGTATTAGGAAATTGGCAAGGACGAAACATCCAACGGTTAGAGTAGAGTTAGAGTTAGAGTTAGACTAAACTCATAAGATTCTCCTCGACTAGAGAAATGAAAACAAAGTATATAAATCACTGGTGGCGGAGTTCTTAGACTTGTAACACGTCAAAAATAACCACTCATGCCCATGGTTGAGAAAAAAATACTTTCACAAATTGGTTCGTGTTCATGAAACCATCAGTGTAGAGAGGAACAAGACAGAGAATTGCTTAGTGAGGGCTGAGGGGTTTCTTGACCACTGACGCACGCAGGATTTGGTTGGGGGGGGGGGGGGGATAAAAAGTGTAACTATCAGTAGTTATCTAAGGAAATAATTTTTATCCTGTGTAGCGTTTTGGACAAAAATTGCAAGGCTTCGTCTGTATCGAGTCACTAGCATGTTCTCATGAACGAAAGCCAAGGCCGTTCAGTCTGTCGTGCTCCGTAAGTAAGTTTTCAAGTATACTTCAGAGAGGTTAAGGAGGACGTTTCGCGGAACACGTAGGTAGTGAGTAATATTGCCAGGCAATAGCTATCATAGTCAGAATGCTCACGTGCATAGTCGGAAACAACGCGGAATTGCATACTTGCAATGCACCCGACCGTTATTAGATCTGTCCCGCCCCCTAAAAACATACTTACACCAGAAAATGCGAAATTATCATTTAGGTGATCTGTGTACACGCCCGTTATGAATATTATTCGTGCTCTACGAAAAATATGGACGTTCGCTAATTTGGGGCTCAGGGTAGGTGTTAACCTCCCCCCCCCTCGCGTCACTGTGTTTGACTATATCCTGCTATCAAACCCTCAAATGATATCTGTTTTAAAAACCTAGGACATACTAAAATAAAAACTATTGTCATATTTTTTTAATCTTACCACAATGTAGGGCCAAAGTATGCCCCGAAAAGAAGCCATTTTTCGTACGACGGCATGGTTCTAAGAAGTACGTTGGCAATCCTCGACCACAAGTTTAACAACGAACTACAGCCGTAATATCTTACGAACTTAAGTAAACTACTAAAAGTCTATTAAAAAGTACGTTGAATGAGCAAACGCCGTCCAAAATGCCTTGTGTGGATTGATTGGTTCGATTTGACTAAGGCTATTAGACGATGAGTGGTTACAGATATGGATAAAGTATGAATAGAAGGGGAGAAAGTATGTTCACTTGATGGTGGCAGAGTTGACTTCATAGAATCTGACGCCGTCCCACGCAACATAGCACCAATCGCACACGCCTATCGCCAATCTGAAGCCGACTGGGGCCTATGCTTAGGCCATCATGGGCCTGACTAATGTTATTTCATGTGGAGCGGCCTTGTTGGAGATGCTAACTTGAATATTTACGGCAAACATTCCTCTGTGCGTTGCGTTTAAGTGCGGGAAATCTTTTCATATATTATTAGTAATCGCGTTGTTTAGTTTTACAGTAAGAAAACCCGCTAAATTAGTCCGTCTTCACTTCTCAACATTTGGCAGGTATGGATCCCCTATCCACGCGAAGCGTAAATATGAGATCGATGACACGCAGTTACATTATATGAGCACGTGCTTTCCAATAATGTAAAGGAATTGTTGAAATTGACAACATTTTACTACAGCGGGCCTACTACACCGGGACAAACCAGGCAACCTTCCCAAACAACACAGACGTGGAAACTAAACAAGAACGCGTTCTATTCAACTTGTGATTAGTTCTAGTAACGCTTGCTAATCAATATTGATAACCTTATTGATTTGTAGTTTGTAAATGTTATTGTTTTGTTGTAATACATTAGTTAAAGTAGGTGTTATCAAGGAGAGGGGGATTGAAATCACCCTAAGGTCAAAACCTTAAAAGTCCATGAAAGTTGACTGAATGAAAGAGTACCTTAAATTAAACAGCATTTTTTTCCTAGGACCATTGTATGACGTTTTTGACTAAAGCGTAGCCTGCACCTCTAGTACAAAACTAAATTTTGAAAATCGGGTTTCTGGATTTAGTTTCTAAACACCTGAAAAATGGATTTCTATAACAGTTGGCGCACGATCTTTAAACGGTACAATACGAGTTTTTTCGAGTGTGGTATCGCTAGACAAAAAAAAGTACACCAACTGTTGTTTCATAAATCTATTTTTCCTAAAAGCTACAGCTGAAGCAAAGGTGTTAAGAAACTATATATGCAGAAAACCGAATCTCAAAATTTACTTTTGCACCAGATGTGCAGGCTACATAAACGAACTGTCGATGAAACGAAGGCGACCCAATTTAACAGATAGAGAAAACAATAAAGGGTTTACAAGAAGAGTTATTTCTCTATGGTTGGTCGGGAAACACTCCCGTAGTTGGAATTTGGGTCAAAATAATATTACACTCGAGGTACCTTTATCAACAATAATTTATTACAGATTGAAAGGTTACAAATAAAAATATTGTAATTGTTCACAATTGTTGTTCAAAATTAATCACTGTAAAACCATTGAGTATAAAACGTAGACAGAACTTGGTTTTATTATGGTGGAAAAATAAATACAACACATGGATAAAGAGGAAATACTAATCATAAAACATACATACAATAATAACAATATAAATTATGACACAAACTTCACTACAACTTTATAACTTGGTAAATGACTACAACGTAGTCAATATTTGATGACTTACTTTAGGCCCAATTCCCACAACGGTGTTTTAGTCTTAAGAAATTGTTTTAAATGGATGAGCGTAGCGAAGATTCCATTTCACTACACTGGAGAAAAAAATCCGGAAGTTTTTTTTTTGTATTTTTGTCTGTTTGTTAACACGATTCCGGCTAAACCGATACTCCAATTGCGATGAAATTTTGTCACAGAACCTAAATTTTATAAATTTATAGATTGGTGTAAAATTTGAGCGCAATCTATAAATAATTTCTCGTGAAAATCGCAATTTTACGCTTTTTTCGTTTAAAAAAAATCTTCGACTGCCTACATGCTTTATTCGATTGTAATGATTTTTTTACAGAACCTTAATGAAATGAATTAATATATTGGCGTGAAATTTGAGTGCAATCGAAAAATAATTTCTCATGAAAATCGCAAGTTTACGCTTTTTTAGTTTTAAAAAAAAACGCTCATCCAACAACGCGCCTGAAAAAGCGTTTGCGAAACTTCCTAGTTATTAGAAATCCAATATTCTGATTGGTAAGTATAATGTTTTAGTGGCCTGTCATAATGAAGTAACTCCTTTTCATTGGTCGTCGTTAGGATTATTGACGTCTGCTTGCTGGTCCGTCGTAAGAATTTTGTTTTTGCTAAAACAAATTTCTTAAGACTAAAATAATAACAGTTTAACACGTATGTCCTATCCCCTTATTGTAAGAAAACCAATTAGTGGGAACTGGGCCTACAACATGCAGCGTGGTAATGACTATCACTGCGTTTACCACGGACATTTAGTTCGAACTAAATATTGAGGACGTAAAAACGTGTTAAAGAAGTTCATTCTTCTACTATCAGATGGCGTTGAGTTTCCTGGCGTAAATACAACCAGATTATTAACTTCTCAAACTAAATAACAATAAAATGCGCAAAGAAAACCTACTAATAGCAAGAGCCTACCCCTAAGAGTCCAGTGTGTTGGCTTTTAAATGAAATTATACAGTTAAAAACCCGTAAAAAACATTACTCCTCGGTTTAAAATAAACGTATTTTTCAATACAATACCCCAAGTGCGACGCGGGAAGTGAGTTCAGTGCATTTTGCAGTGCACGGGCCCATAAGATTACAATGGCTCGGGATTTTTACACACCAATATCTTTTTAAATAGAATTATTTAAGAAATCTGACTTATGTTAAGTGAAGCAGGCATCATTTATGAATCCAAAGGCCAAAGCACATAGTCAAACATCGTGAAACGTTCTCAAATTTAAATAAATACGAGTTTAAGCCGAAATGGTCGCGTACAATGTTGCCATGCAACGTGTTTGGAGATGATGTTACAAGAGTGCTGGTACGCACAGTCCGGCATCGCCGATAAAAATCGATAAGACTAATAAGACAATAGACTGCGACTCAGCATGCCGATTGTAAAACGAAGTATACACAGGTGGTGGATTCAGTGGGCGGCGGTTTAGTTCGATCTAAAGGGTTTACCACAGAAAGTTAATTCGAATTAGCGGTCATACAATTCACTTTCGTTATCGGACTAAACACCCAATTTAACTGCGGGCACACCAGCCGCGGCTCCTTCCCGCACTCGTACTTGAGGTGCCTGGAGAGCGTGCCGCTAGTAGCGTAGCTCCTGTTGCAAGCAGCGCAGTGGAACGTGTGCGGACGCTGGTCTCCTCCACTCCAGGACCTGAATACGGGGAGGAAGGAGGAGACGTCTGGAACAGAATGAAAGGCATGGAACGAATTAGCGTAGGCACATATAGCGGGCACTCATGGCCAAATGAGAGCATGGGAGACAACGCTGACAATAATTTCAAGCCACATAAACTTATTTGGTATTGTGATATTCTACTAATGCATATCAACATAATATAAGAAATTAATGAAGGGAGACACAGTTAAATTAATCGATTAACTGAGTTAATGGAATATAGGCTATTTAGAACACAATATTCGCATGATGCTTTCGGAATCCCCAACAGTAATATAGAAAATAAAAACTATGATTTGTGAAACTGTGTGTGTACTGCCGTACAGTGAGATACTATAAGAATATGTGGAATATAATGCTTTTGTTTGATGAGCGTAGCGAGCGAAGCGAAGATTCTATTTCACACACCGGAGAAAAAAATCCGGAATGTTATTTTTGTTTTTTTCTCTTGTTCTGTTTGTATTTGTGTGTGTTTAACACGATTCCGGCTAAACCAATATTCCAATTGCGATGAAATTTTCTGGAGGCCTTCGAAATCTCTGAACTTAGAACTGCCACGTTTTTGAGCGCAATCGGAAAATTATTTCTCATTAAAATCGCAATTTTACGATATTTTCGATTTTTAAAAAATGTCTTCGACTTGTAACACCTACATGCTTTATCCGATTTTGTGATTTTTCACAGAAACTTAATTTTATGAATAAATATTCGCATTAAAATTGAGCGCAATCGAATACTTATTTCTTATGAAAATCGCAATTTACCGATTTGTTCTTTTTTAAAAATTACAATTATATATAACAAAAAAAAACATTTTTTATTGAATTAAATTTAATTTTAAAAAAATCTTTGAGTTAGTAATGATTGTTTTACCGAACAACAGAAAATCCGCATAACACATGACAGCTCAATGCACCAATTACGCTCATCCAACAACGCGCCTGAAAAAGCGTTTGCGAAGCTTCCTAGTTTAACAGTAAATGTGAGTTTTGACTTTGTAGGCTAACAATAACGAAGATTCTAACAAAGAAAAGAAAAACCATTTTTTTTCATGCGTTAGCCCTAAAAAGTGGTGGGCCCCACGAGAAGGTAAAAATTAAAAAATTTTCATGTTTATTTAGCACACAAATATTCGATATTCTTTTTCAATAATTAAAAATCAACTTTTGTAATTTTTTTATATTTACTTTCATCTCCCCTCGAGAAATCACTCGATTTTGCTGAAAATTTCGATATATTCACTTACACACACAGCAACACTCGAACAAATGACGTCTAAATTCGTAATCTTGTTACTAGAAACGTTATAACCAACCGAAATGATGTACAGCATTTTTTTCCGAGTGCCACGAATATACGTAAGATAGCTGCACATGCTAACGGTGGGAATCATACTTCCCGGGACCCACACAGCACGAAATGTCTGGTGGGAAGATTACTTCCCACGGGCCATGAAAGGGAAATGAGTTGATTATTCATAAGAACATCTGAATTATGATATGAAACGTATTAGCAATGATTTTACTGCACCTTTAAAGCCTAGGTTCGCCAACTTATTGGAGAAAATACTATGTGTGTAAAGCATGGAATGTTAATACTTTGGTAGTCGACACATAATCAGTATTTATTAAACTAATGAAAACATGCGTAAGCCATTAGATATTTTGAATTCAACGGCAGCCGTACGATAATTAAATCAGCCATGGTGAAAGCACCCCTGAGCATGAAATCGCACACATTGTCACATTTCAAACGGCACCACATTCTTTCTCGCCAAAAAAAACAAAAAAAATTAGTATGGTGCATTATTGCAATTTGCTAGTCAACATTGGACCAACTGTGGGAGGTTCTAAAAATCAACACTGTGAATTGATACACATCAAGACGGTAAATGGAGACATATTATTATGCATGGTTCTACAGACAACAAGAACAAAGGCATGGATTTGGAATTACGAGGAGTGTAAATTGTTGGTTGCATACTAAAAACACATTTTCAAATAAATTTAATGAAACATAGTAGCCTGTGTAATGAAACTATAAGTAACAAACTATTTTTTTCTCAAATGGTAGTGACGTTGAAATGATTTTATTAATAACATGTAAACCTCTGTCCTTTAAGCTAAATGAAAATTAGGAAATTACACAATTTGTATAGTCAAAATGTAAATGATACAATATAAGTACACAAGCTTATTTTTATTGCATACAAGCCCAAAAATTAAAAAATATATACATAATACATGTATTTGTTTAGTAGAAACTGAGTGGGATTATTAATTGTATTAATCATTTGTTTAAAGTATTACACTTCTGACAATAGTATTCCTATTTTATTTCAAATGTATTTGCAACAAATTATTTTTAAGTGAACCGATATCAACATTGAAAATCTGTTACACTGTCAGCTAGACCTATGTTATACATCTGCATTGTTCTAAGAACTTAGAGTTAAATAAAATAACAACTGAAACTGAAAAACGATCGGACAATAGAAAGGGTAATTTTATTCCACTGTTCATTTCAATGATACAATCATAAGAATCAAGAACTGAATGTGATACATCACCCGCTTGAATACTAACTGCACGAAATTTATCGATAATACTACGTACTTAACTCATTTTTTTTGTTATAACATGATCTATAGAACAATACTACACTAAAATGACAGTTAAAAAATTATATCTTGTAACTGTGATTAAACACGAATTTTTCAATTTTTTTTATCCAGAAATTTGCGAAAATTGGTGTTTTGGGGAAATTTCTTAAGTCGGCTTTAACCTTCTTCTGTTTTGGTCCACATAGATACTAGAGCATAGTACCAAATCTAAAATGCCCATTTTTTACATCGTGTCTTGAAACTGTGCCCAAATTTGTGTGTGCCCCCCCCCCCAACACGCAAAAATATGCATTCTAAAATCACACCCCATCTTGGTAATCAGCATATTTTGACCGAACTACTTGCCCAAATTACAAAACAAAATATAGAGAATTTACAGAAAAGGCTGTAGAGTATGTCAATAATACCCAATATTTTTTTGGATCAAAATCCTCCAAGGTCACGGGGCATTAAGATCGTCAACATGTTATTTCTTAAGGGAGATTTTTGCCGATGGGACCTTGCTCGAAAAATGTCATGTTTGACAATTTTTTGGGGGGTCATGGTGGCCCCAATATTTTTTCTGTTTTGCTAAATTCATTACTAGTTAGCCTAAATGACATATATTTTTTGAGTTTAGCAATTAAATACCCCAGCGCCGCACTGGTTAAGTCAAACGTATTAATTTATTTATCGTCTGTAATATTTAGTTGTATAAACTGATTTACAAATAAGTATTTGAATTACACATGTGCCCGTAAATAATAATAAGTATTTTTTTTAATATAAAAATATAAAACAGGATTCAAAAGCATTTGCTGTGACACCAAAATAAAATATTATAATCAGATTCAATTGCATTTGTTGTGACGCTATACAATATTGAATAACCAGATTCAATGGGATTTATATACAAATTATATTTCAGCCACACTGTTTAGTCTCAGCATCGCTTGTTCTCGTGCCTGAGCAAATGCCGGCGCAGTGACACTTTCCGAGTGGTTCTAAAGCTGCAGAGTGTACAGTTAAATCTCGGCTCTTGCCCACACTCGTACATAATGTGCCTGTTGAGTGTGCCCTTGAGGTTGTAGGTCCGGCCGCAGGTGAAGCAGGAGAAGGGAGGACTCTTCTGAGATGGGTTATCCAGATCCCATAACCAGAAGTTATCTGAAACAGAAGAGGATAACAATTAGTACAGGCAAGCAGGGAAAATACAAGACGCATTCCCGCCGAAAACATAATTTTAAATAAAGGTTAGTTCTTGGAATTCTTTGAACTATGTTCAATAGGTAAATTATTTCCCTCCAAATTATTCTTTTTATTATGTCAAAACAAGTACAAACATACACCCAAAAGACTGCAATACACGAAATCAAGATTTTATACCTATAAATAAAAAATATTAATTAAATGGAGGAAAATGCCTTTTAAAGTTCTTGTGATATCGTAACAAGTGCAATACTAGGAAAACACCAAAGCCGTTGTTAGACGAGAGAGTGAGCCATGTGTTAAGTACCCGGTTTCACTCCCTATTCTCCCCCTTTACATAAGGCTGGATCTAGACAGCGTTGGTCTTTCCTCCCTTGCCTTTCATAGGCTAGAGTGGCGCATTATGGCCTTACAGTTGACGCGCTCTTATATCAAATAAACTCAAAACCCTATCATGTATCTAGGGCGACGGTCGTCGCCCGGCAGACAAGCGCATGCGACTGCTTAGGCGACACGAACTCCAGCCCTATATACAGCTACGAGAGTTGGGGGGTTTTCAGCTATCTGCACACGCCGCCCCGAAAGAGTTACAATCTTGAAACTCGGTATATGACCTGGTATGTGGTCCATGACATACCAAAAAAAAAATCAACCCGATCCGACAACTCGTTCTGTGTTAAAAAAGGCTCTCAACATCGTCAAATTCCTTTCGGCTGGCTGGTGGCTGGGTGGCTGGCTGGCTAGCTAGTTCTCCGCGGAGATTAATTTAGCCTACAGAGAAAACGGTAAATCTTAGAACTATAAAACTTGGACCACACTTAGATGTACTTCAGACGCAGTGACGTTTGCTTGCAATCGGATAAAGCATGTAGGTGTTATAAGTCAAAGAAAGTTTTTAAAAATAAATCAAATCGTAAAATTGCGATTTTCGAATGCGCTTAAATTTTACATGAATATATTAATTCATAAAATTAAGGCTCTGTGAAAAAATCATTACAATTGAATAAGCCATGTAGGTGTTATAGGTCAAAGAAAATTTTTTTAATCGAAAATAATCGTAAAATTGCGATTTTCATGAGAAATAATTTTTTGATTGCGCTCAAAAACGTGGCAGTTCTAAGTTTAGAGATTTCGAAGGTCTCCAGAAAATTTCATCGCAATTGGAGTATCGGTTTTGCCGGAATCGTGTTAACAAACAGCCAAAAATACAAAAAAAATAAAGAAAAAAACATTCCGGATTTTTTTCTCCAGTGTAGTGAAATGGAATCTTCGCTTCGCTCATCCAATCAATAAACTCGTATGCAGAGTTCCCGCGTATTCAACACATGACTCGCTCGTCGCTCACTCGTCTAACATCTAGTTGATATGGCGCCCTTATACCCGGAATGTGGGAGACCTGTGTTCAATCCCCCGGTCGAGAAAGATTTTGTAATTTCTGGATTGTATGTCAAACATTATAAAACATGTTTTGAAATGCATATAACGCAGTGTAGTCTATCATCTGTGACAATACTATGGAAAACATAGCCAGTACGAAATACGTGTAACGATTGCAAGGTTAACTGTGAACTGGGAACGCGAATTGTGTGCCTGATCGTGACCTGGTATTGAAATTGTGATTCGAATGTAAATATTTAAAATTTTAGGCGAGGTAGGATGGTTGCAGATGATGATAAAATTCGATGGACGAGGCAAACAAACAGAATGAAGATTTCGGCGGCCATTTAATCGAAGCCAATTTAGTTGTGTAAAACCGGGTGTGATGTGATCAGGTTTCTTAATACCTAGGATAAAACGAACGCAAGAATAAAAATAAAAAAAAATAAAAAGAATAGCTGGACTGGGGAGAGTTTTGGTTAGTTGTTACGGCTTATGCCACACCAATACCACGAGATAAAAATATCGTGCATTATGTTATCAGGTGTGTGTGTTAAAATATTTTTTTTAACTACGTAAACTGTAATTTGACTACGATTAGTAGTTTTATTATCATGGCTGATTGTAATGTTATATCAATAAGACAAAAAGTATTAGCAACAATTTCATTACTAATGGTATTCTTTAATTTAGCCAACTTTCAGCCACGTTCATTTAACATAGACTTGCTTTCAAGATACAGATTCGGAACTCGGATTCAGAAACTGTAATTTGACTACGATTAGTAGTTTTATTATCATGGCTGATTGTAATGTTATATCAATAATACAAAAAAATATAAGCACCAATTTCATTACTAAGGTATTCTTTAATTCAGCCAACTTTCAGCCACGTTCATTTAACATGGACTTGCTTTCAAGATATCAGACCTAGTTTTAAGGTGAAATGGGGGGTATAAAAGAAATAGGGGAAAAAGCTATAGTAAGTGTATGAAAGATATTCTTCTCGTATTTGTACTAAAGATATTCAACAAGGAAGTAAAAGGAAGAAAACAATGCGATTGATTGTAATTTCATTCGGCGAATTGTATTTAAACATTTTTATACTTGAAACGTACCGAACATGATCATCAATATATACAACATACATTTATAAAAGGTTACATGATTTGATATACAGTGCATGGTTTGGTTAGTAGATCTGGTATTAAACACTTATAGAAAAGATAAAATTTTGAGTCGAAAAATGTTGTGCTTGTATGAAGTACGACGTAGAAAAGTAAGTTTTGTTGAATTACTGCCATATATATTAAACACCTATTGTAGGCTAGATCAGCAGTAATTGGTCCACTTCCATGACAATTTGAAGCCATCTTGAACAACCTGTATGCATGTTAATTAAATGGGAGCGATTTGTAGCCCAAATAGTTCTCAAGATTGCCGCCAGGTTGACAGGTGAGCATACTAGCCTTTAACATCAAAAGGTTACTAAATTTCCTTATGCAATAACTTCTTATTGTTTCTGTTTGTTCAATATCATGGTGCACAAGCTAAAACCATATCAAACAATCCAGTAAAATACTTAATTGCATTTAAAAAAGCATAAATTAAAACGCCAGATCGCCATTTTGTTGATGACAAATTGACCCTTCAATTTGCTATGCTCGCGCCTGTGCGGAGGTATTGGAGACTGCGTATCTTGCCTACAAAAGGTGTTTAATATCTATGATTACTACTCTGCATGGTTTATGAAAGAACAAATGTGTACTTTTCTCAAGGGAATTATAAATAACACATGTACACCTTTTGGAGGGGCTATTACAAGTGTTTTATAGGTTATGAATGGATTATTATAAATAACAATTAATTGTTAATGTTACCAACGAGTGTCTGTGTCTTGTGGCTGTGCCGGCACATAACGCACTCTTGCTTGGTAAGTTAGTTCTGGAACTAAGTTTGTATAGACTCAAAAACCGAAATACTTGGTACAAACTCCTTAGACAAGAACTGATGGACTTATGAACTGAAGTCCAAATCAGAAGTTAAAAAACTTCTGACTTTGGCGGGAATTGAACCCTGGACCTTCTGCATTGGAAGCAGATACGCTAACCACAAGACCTACGAGCCACACACAAATCATAATAATAATAATAAAAATATATATATATATATTTTTTTTATTAGCAATAAAGTTTTCTTACAGAATTAATAATTACAATTTTATTCGATTGCCCACAAAGCTTTGATAAGCTTGTCTGTGGGTTATATTCTTATGACAATAATTATTACATACTAATAATAATAATAATAATAATAATATATAATAATAATAATAATAATATATAATAATAATACTAATAATAATAATAATAATAATATATAGATAATTTTATTTATAAGTATCACATCAAAGCGCCAAGGACAGAGTCTGAGAGTAAGAACGTCACTGGTTAAAAATAGTACTACTTGACTGTCTAACAAAATAATAATAATATTATTACATAACTAGGGAAACGCCAAAGTCGTTGTTGGACGAGTGAGTGAGCCATGTGTTGAGTACCCGGTAACATTTCTTTTCTTCCCCTTACCTTAGGCCTCCTATAGCCTATCATAGGCTACAGTGGAGCATTTTGGCCTAAACTATGGCCTAAACTTTACACAACTCCCGGACCAACAATCTACCATTAAGCAAGACCCGGCAGTCACACGGAATATTCAGTTGAAGACTGCCAACAACAGCACCTCCGGCACAGGTGATTCCACCAATACCTATTATTTATATACGAATATAATTATCAAACTTAAATGCAAATGTTCCCGGGTCGGGTACTCACCACATGACTCGCTCACTCGTCTAACTACGACTTTGGCGTTTCCCTAGTCTAGTTGGCTAAAGCGCCCTTGTAGCCGAAATGTGGGAGACGTGGGTTCAATCCCCTGGTCGGGAAAGATTTTGTAATTTCTAGATTGTATTTAAAAAATAATTAAACATGTTTTGAAATGCATAAAACGCAGTGTAGTCCATCATATGTGGCAATAGGGCCTACTATGGTAAACATAGCCAGTACGAAATACGTAAAAATATTGCTAGTTTACTCAATCTACGAGCGGAATTTGGGGGTACCTTGACGTCCAACATTCGACAGACCTTGCATGGGCACGGCATTACACGGCCAGGCGAAAAACAAACAAAAAATATATTTTCAAAATCTAAAACATTGTCGTTAAAATAATTTCTAAACATTGGAAGTCTATTTTTCAGTTTATCATTTCTTGTAGGTTTAAATCGCAATGAATCTTGCTGATTTTGTTAGCAGTTCTCAATAAATCGTACCGGATGTCTGTTTAAAATTTCAGGCGCAATCTGTTCAGCGATTCGGCTGATTTTCAACGTACACACACACACACACACACACACACACACACACACACACACACACACACGCACGCACGCAGAAAAACAATTAGGGCCGTTTAAGTCGAATGGAAATCACTACGTTCGCTACGCTCACTCGTTCATAAAACATCGATAATATATAGCAAGATTATTTTAATGTTTTCCTTCAAAATTTTAATTTTATTCATACATCAACACTAAAATATAATTCAAGGTCCGAACAGAAAATGTCGGTACCCATACTCGAAACAAAATTACTGTTTAACTCTCTGATGTCAACCCAATCTATAATATTTATAATGTATATTTATTTATAATATTTAATCTTAACTTAAATGTACTATGTAGTTCATTGTTGTGTCTGCATCTATCTAATTATATTTATTTAGTTGTCCTCCTTTGTAAATCAGTTTTTATAACTGAATAGGATAGACGTTAGATAAATAAATAAATAAATAAATACATATATAAATAAATGAATTAAATAGTACAAGTACGTTATAAGCAGAATAATCGAAATCTATTGGGTATAAGTAAGTGCAATAAAATGTGTTATGGTTAACAAGTATGTACGATCATAAGTGCGCATAATGTCTAAATCTGCTAATACTTTGTGAATAATTAAAAAGAAATTATAAAATTCAAAATCAATAATACTAATTAATACATGTTCAGATTTTTGTGGAAAACACATAAGCGTTGCTAAAAACACCACATTGTGACAGTACAAAATACGCACATTTACCTTGCAAGTCATCAGCTTGAGTACTTCTCTTGAAATATTTGAAATAATAATCTTAAACATATTAATATTGTAGTTATAAAAAATATGATAATGTTTAAAAATTTGAAAAATACTTCATCACTTTAATTTAAAAACATCTTTTAAAATTCCATTTGAACAATGAAAGCACTGGCGATGTTATTAGAATTGAATAACAAAATGAGGTTTAAACAACACAATACTACATAGATTTCAAGATCAGACATGTGACTGAGTGGGTCAATTCTAAATAAGGCCTAAAAATATTTCGGGAACTGCACACAAATCAGAATATATTTATTTTGAGAAAGAAAGGAAAGAAACCTTTAATAAATATAAATACAAAATAAATTCGTATTGAGAGTCTACCCACTCATCACATGACTGATTTTCAGTAAAATGACATTACATTTAAAGCAGACCAAATTATCCCTCTAGGCGCCGACACCATAGGCGAGCGAACAATTACCAACTAGAGACCGGCATATTTAAGTAGGAAACACTGATCAATCAAACTGGAAACGATTCCATCCGCAGAAAGCGCCAGAATCAATAATAAGGCTAATTCGGAACAATCTTAGAATTTATTATGTGCCTCTTTGCTAGGACGGCTCCCAAGTCATCATTTACACACTCCTAACTGATGGACATTAGTCCATATCAGAAGTAAAAAACTTCTGTCTAAAGCGCAGGACTGCATTGGAAGCAGAACCTCTAACCACATGACCGACGAGGCACCTTCGACTCGATACGTGGCACGCGGTCCATCTAAATGTCAATGCATCAACCCTTGTACAGTCCAAGTTGTACAGATTCGAAACGTTAGGTTCGTTCGTCTTACATAGGGCATAGCCACAATAATTACTAGGTTATTACCTCACCCTGTTTTTATTAATTGATATGTTGTGTATCATAGCGGTCAGACTAATCTTAGTGATACAGTGCATACAGCGAAAGAAATCTGATCTGAACTCATAGCTAGATGAGATAATTTGAAAGACTACCAACCTTCACATGTCTAAATGCCACTGCAGTGATATGTGATATGCTTGTGTTGGTACTATACCAAAGCTCCCTTGCTCCGAAACTTAGTTGAACTAATTCAATAATGACCAACAGTAAAAATTGTTACATAAATTTGTGTTTTGTAACCTAATGTCTTCTGAATTTTGCGGTATGTATTCCACTGCCACCTTGATTTATATTCTTTGTCCGTAACTTCCCTTTCCGGTTGTAACCTTCCTCTTCCTGTTTTGTTCCACACATTAATTGTCGTGAATAAATCGTTGTATTCTTTTGTCAATCAACTATGTAAATATGCCGTTCTGTACTCTGCCTAACAGGTTATGGGCCCAGACACAGAAACCAACGTAAGATTTCATGTTCTACCATCGTTTCATCTTCGTAAAATGTAACAAAATGATGTCAGAGTAGGGGTTAGGTTGCCTAAACTGTACACTCGGCTGAGAACTGAAGCGGGTGACCATGAGTTCCAGGAGTGTGCATTATTTTATGACGTTATTAACCGACATTGTTTGCTGTATAGTTCATGTTAGACTTAGATTCAGATCTTAATGTATCATACATGAAATCCAATTACAGCCTGGGAAGCGTAACGACGGAATGGATTAAGAATTACTTTCTCAGGTCAAGAAATCTCACAATTATTTGATTGGTCTATTTAAAAGAAAATTAAACAATGACTAATAATTGGACATTTCACTATACTACTATTACATTGAATTGCCATTTTTGGGTGAAGACAGCTGTAAAATTGTCGAAATAATACTCTATTGGAAAATGTATACAACCGCGCATCGTCCAAATATTGGTCATAAAGTTTTAATTGCTCATTCAATAAAAATATCCAAAGAATAGAATATTGTACGATGACTAAACGATCATATGCACACGTAACAGATGCCTCTGCAGCGAAATCTTCCTCGTGGTACGAAAAGCGCACAGGTGACAATTAAACCGCGGGTCTTTCCCACACTCGTACAAAACGTGTCGGTTCAAGCTCCTCTTGAGTTGGTAGCTCCTCCCACACATGACGCATTGGAAGGGGTCACTTCGCTGGACGTCCTGCAGGTTCGTGGCAATAACAGGCCAGGGGGTTGGTACCTCTGAAACATGGGAAGGAAATAGCTTCGGTTAGATTCTCATGACTTTTCATTACGCGCTCAAGCTAGCGGGAACTTATTGGGAACAAAGGCATTTGAATTTAATAAACAGCTAAAGATTTAGAAGCATTTGTTATTATGCTTGTATTTTAATGTATGTCTACATAAACATATATAAAAGTTACAAGTAAAGAAATGGGAAGCGTGAAACTTGCCAGTGGCTTTTGTTTGTTATAATGTGTCAGAATGGATTTCAAAACATGTTCAGGCGATTAATACATAACAATACCTCTTTGGTTAATGTTGACTCACACAAACTTTATATTTTACGTTGTTATTTTTTTTATTTATCAGAACACACAGCTGATTATGTCATTTGGCGTCCTTCACGCAAATAACAATTGACTGAATTTTTGTTGCTTTACGTCTGTATTATTATAATATTTTTGCTTTTCGAGAAGATGAGTGATGATAGATGAGGGTAAAAAACAATTACTAAAAACCGATGGCATATGCGGGACTCGAACCCACGTCCCCTTGGTGTCGTACTCTTGGAACCTACGCCCTAATCGAATACGCCAACGGCAGATTTCTACCCAAATTGGTTGTTCGTCTTTGTAATGAAATGGTGTAATAGCAATGGTGAGTCTAGTACATGAGTTCTTCAAAATCCTACAACGCCATGGGAAGATCTGTTCCTAGGTCTAGGGATTCCCCTAAAGAATGCAGTAAAGACGTCTGATAAGTAAGTAAAATGTAAGAGGCGCTTAATAAAAGAGCGGATAATTTTTTTGAAATTTTGTTGACGGGACATAACCTCAGAATCAACAATTGTATTCAAATTACTGGAATCAGTTGCTCAAGTTCAAAATTGAATTTTTAGCAGCGGTTTTTTTGTATATTATTTCTACACTCCTTTATCTACAACCTAAATATAAGTATTATTGGTTTTATATGGTTTCAGGCGTTGCACGATTTTTTTCCGTTAAACGGTACAAAATTTGAAATTGTACCAGCAGGCGAAAAAAATTGTGCAACGCAACAAACCATATAAATCCAAAAATCCTTTTATTGAGGTTGTAGATAAAGGAGTGTAGAAATAATATACAAAAAACCGCTGCTAAAAATTCAATTTTGAACTTGAGCAACTGATTCCAGTAATTTGAATACAATTGTTGATTCTGAGGTTATGTCCCGTCAAAAAAATTTCAAAAAAATAATCCGCTCATTTATTAAGCCCCTCTTACATTCCACTTACTTTTCAGACGTCTTTACTGCATTCTTAAGAAATCATATTTGGGTCTAGGGCCTTCCAGAAGAGCTATGCTTAAGACGGTTTGATGATTTAAAAATTCGCTTGATCGGTAGTCCAGCTTATTTCACACAGTCTGGATCACTTATCGACCTACGATGTTAACAAGGGATGAGCGCATAACGCCATCACAGAAAACGTTAACATTTCAAATATTTTTTCCCTGAGCAAGTTGGGGAAATTACTACAAATTTCCTGTTTGTTTGGTGGCATATTTACGGTCAGTTACTAAAAAAAGGAAGCACTTTTGGACAAAATGTGCTCTGATCGCGCAATTCACACAATGGCATGCTTACATCAAATTTGGTGCAAACCTCCCGATAGGACAAACGATGGAGCTTCCAAGTGATCCAGACTATAAACCTCTGCATTCTGCGTCTTAACCAAGCATGGTCTACGTTATATACTATTCTTTATTTGAAAGGAAATTGCTGTATTTTGTGTGAATGAAACATATGGCTCTTGAGATGGTTCTTGTGTTTGCAGCGATAAGTACAATGCGGGCACTGGAACTGCGGTTCTTTCCCACACTCGTAGTTAATATGCCTCGTGAGACTTATCTTCCGATGATACGACTTGCCGCATGTGGAGCAGTGGAACGACGGCGAGCGAGTCTCACTTGAAGTGACCATTGGAAGCCACATGTTAAGGAGAGCTGAAAAAATAACTGTGGTTACAATAATACTTCCCACTATAGGCTATCCCTATCTAACAAACTTTCATTTGCGTGTTACGCTTTACGCCAAATAAGGAGTGGCTGTAGTAGAGAAACGATGTTGACGCTGTACTATGCCAATTGTTATTCTCACCTACGTCATGGAATTTTATTATGGGGACATTCCACTGACTGGCAAAGGGTTTTTAAAAAGCAGAAATACCTTCTCAGGACAATGTTTTTTATAAAATGCAGAGATTCATTCATGTAAGAAGATTTTTTTAAAGATAACAACATTTTAACCTTTCCCTGTATTTATATTTTAGAACAAAGTCAATTAAAAGTAATTTTAAGGACATTGTTAGTGATTTTACTAATCACAAATACAGTACCAGACGTGGCTACCTTCCAACCCCTCAACACACAGTGCTTTGTTTGAAAAGGGACCAAGATGTGTTGGTATTAAACTTTACAACAAATTACCATGTTTTATAATTAAGTCTATTGATAACAATAGAGTTTTTAATAGAGAAGTGAAACTCTTTTTACTTAAGCACTGATTTTTATTCATTTGAGGAGTATATGAAGTTTTAGCCGCTCTTATTGTTTTTTTGACTGTCCATAAACATTGATGTATCTTGTATAACCAATGTACTATCTTTGTAACATGGAAACAAATAAATATATAAATAAATAACTTATCTTAGGTTATTATGTTCGACAGACATACTCACTCTCGGGTACTCACGACTACTTTTTCAGGTACACGAGTAACTGTAGACAAATTGAAACAAATTTACGTTGAAAAAAAAACGTTGAATTGTCGAGACAAATTACTTTTAATTTGCCCACACTTACTCGTCTGAAAAGGTGATCGTAAATATAAAAGGTAGCTTTAAACAAATGACGAACTATGAAAATAGCTACTAAATATTTAATTATAATATTTATAATACAAACAGCAATCCGATAACACATACCCGTTAAAACAATTATTTTAAACAATAATGAACGAATTATACAAGTTATTAGATAGAACATAATGAATAAACAAAAAATGAGCGATACCATCGAACAACCCGTATTAGCCTCACTGAAGATAGCATAAACGAAAATCAATTTGGAATCTAAACTTCCCGCGGCTTTCAAATTTCAATACTGAAATAGTATACCGATAACCGAATTTAAAAACCATGTATGGCCTATGCCTGTTATCCCTTGGTTAAACCCTCCTGTTTCTGAGAAGCATTACTAGCCACGTGGGGCGCGTCTGGACCCCATCATCAAAGACTTTGTGTTTGCCAGGTTTCAGATTTTGGAACTTAATATTCGTCAGGAATTAATGTTTGAACCTTTTGGATGACCATAAAGTTAAAGTTAAAATTCGCGCAAATTTTTTTTTTTCGTATGAAAAAATTCAAAAACTGGGGGAAAATGCAATGTAGGCCTATCAAATTTTCAAATTTGAGTCCATTTTTTTTGATTAAATACCTGGGAAGCATAATCTCCGTCGATGGAAAAAAATAGACGCGGAGATTGCAAGGCGTACTGGTATCGCAGAAAGTTTCTTCCAGTTAGTGAGGAAACTGCTTTGGAAAAAAGAAGAGCCAAGGCGATGCAAACTTTTAATATACAAAGCATATTAAGGGAAGAAGTTATAGCAATGGATTTGAAAAGGAGAAATGCACCGGTACTCACATATGGTGCAGTGACATGGCCAGTTGGGGGTAAAGAAGAAAGACAACTTCAAGCTGCGGAAATAATTTTTTTAAGGAGTGTAATGGGAGTTACGAAGATTGATAAGATGAGGAGCACGAAGATAAGGAAAGAACTAGGAGTAGAGAGTTTAAACTTTAAGCTAGGGAAAGAAAGGCTGAGGTGGTTTGGACACATGAAGAGGATGCAGAAGGACAGGATTCCGAAGATACAGTATGAACAAGACGCAGGAAACAAACAGAGAAAAAGAGGGAGGCCCAGACTGAGATGGGAAGAAGTTATAGCAATGGATTTGAAAAGGAGAAATGCAGCTTGGGAAAGGATTAACCAGGAAAGATGTTGGGAGAACAAAAAAATGGGAAAAAACTGGTGGAGGTCCCTGAGGAAGAAGACAGCGGAGAGGAAGAAAGTGAAGTAGATGACGCAGAGGAAGAAAAAGATGATGTGGAAGAAGCGTCAGGCATGGCTAGCCGGCTTCGATAACCCCGGGGAGCCAAGAATGTGATGGGAACCTCCCACCCCCTACCCGACTTAGTTGGAAATAGGGTTCGATATTAATTAATATATATATATATATATATATATATATATTAATGAACTAGGTTTTTCGGTTATAATGCCACGTTTATTCACATTAGGCCAACGTTTCGATGAAATTTCACTCATCTTCTTCAGGGCCAATACAAATTATATATATAAAAAACGAAAACTACATTACATTGATAAATTCAGAACAAAACTGGGAAAACAAAATACAACAAAATATAAACAATAGAAATCACTGCACATATGGCAAATTAAAACAACTCAAAGAATCACTGCAAAGCTTGACGTTGCAAAGAAAGAAGAAAGTCACTACATGTCCTTCATATTGCTTTTCGTCATGGATCTTGTCACTCTGACTGTCGATGTATTTACTTGCAACAGATCATCTGCAGGAACTAACTGGGGCGTTGGTTGTTGGTCCATTGGTTTCACAGCCAGCCTATGTGGCTGTACATGTATCCCTGAAATTGCAGGTTTCCACGTTACAGATAAACGTTGGCTATCTTGCTGTTTATTTAGACTGTGAGATCGTTTATTAATCTCAATGGCTTCCCGTAACATTCTAGGAAGAAACTCCTCAACGGTGGCAATGGGTTTCATGCCAGCAAAGTCGATAACATGACCACTTTCTTTAGAATGTTAAGCAAGGACTGATGTTCTATCTATGTGCTCAACAGCTAGCCTATGTTCCTGTTTTCGTTGAAACATGTTTCTTCCTGTTTGACCCACATATTATTTGTCACAATTCCCACACGGAATTTCATACACGCCACTACCTTCTAGGTGAATGTGGTCCTTACTACTTCTTACATATCTCTTATCTTTCTGTCAGTGTTAAAGACTGTTTTGATGTTTTGTTTAGCAAGAATTTTTCCTATGCGGTCTGTTACTCCTTTGACATATGGCAAATATGCAGTTGCAAATGGTTCTTCTTTTTCTGTATCTACATCTTTTTCAGAGTTAGTTTGTCGTCTTAGGGCCTTTTGAATGATTCTGTTTGAAAAACCATTCTGCTTGAGTCCATCTCCAAGTATACGAAACTCTTCTTCAGCATGATCGGCATCAGCTATTCTGCGAGAACGTATAGCTAATGTGTATGCTACTGAACGAATCTGAGCTGGATGATGATGTGAATTAGAATTTAAATATCTGTTAGTGTGAGTAGGTTTTCTGAAGACCGTATGCCCTAGACTGTGATCCGGATTCTGTATAAGTTGCACGTCAAGGAACGGAAGTCTTCCATCTTCTTCTATCTCCATAGTGAATTGAATATCTTTGTGAATGCTATTTAGATGGTTGTGAAACTCGTCCAGATTCTCGTGACCATGCTGCCATATTGCAAACGCATCATCAATATATCTACGCCAGCATCTAGGTTTGAGTGGAGCGGTCTCTAGAGCTTTTATTTCAAATTCTTGCATGAAAAGATTGGCTACTACAGGTGACAAAGGCTAGCTGTTGAGCACATGGATAAAACATCAGTCCTTGCTCAACATTCTAAAGAAAGTGGTCATGTTATCGACTTTGCTGGCATGAAACCCATTGCCACCGTTGAGGAGTTTCTTCCTAGAATGTTACGGGAAGCCATTGAGATTAATAAACGATCTCACAGTCTAAATAAACAGCAAGATAGCCAACGTTTATCTGTAACGTGGAAACCTGCAATTTCAGGGATACATGTACAGCCACATAGGCTGGCTGTGAAACCAATGGACCAACAACCAACGCCCCAGTTAGTTCCTGCAGATGATCTGTTGCAAGTAAATACATTGACAGTCAGAGTGACAAGATCCATGACGAAAAGCAATATGAAGGACATGTAGTGACTTTCTTCTTTCTTTGCAACGTCAAGCTTTGCAGTGATTCTTTGAGTTGTTTTAATTTGCCATATGTGCAGTGATTTCTATTGTTTATATTTTGTTGTATTTTGTTTCCCAGTTTTGTTCTGAATTTATCAATGTAATGTAGTTTTCGTTTTTTATATATTAATTTGTATTGGCCCTGAAGAAGATGAGTGAAATTTCATCGAAACGTTGGCCTAATGTGAATAAACGTGGCATTATAACCGAAAAACCTAGTTCATTAATTCATATCGGCCACGAAAATATCCAAAAACATATATATATATATATATATATATATATATACATATATATAATTTACTTAGATAAGTAAATATAATTTCAGATGTATAAATTTACATGAAAAATATGGTTTTCTGGTGAGGGTGTAATGCATCGATAAAAATGTTGCCTATGTAAATAAAATAAAAATAAAAACTCAACAACAACAAAAATAACAACAACAACAACAACAACAACAACAACAGCAACGAACAATAACAACGAAGATACAGCATTTTTTCACCACTGTTTTTTTTTAAGGGGGGTGGGGGGAGTAGGTAGAAAGGTGGGGCTAGTCCCACAGAAAGCTATAAATTTTCCGTACCCGATACCTCCACCCAGAAGACTCCAATTTTTCGGAATATGCAATGTACATAAAACTAATAACCAACCATTGTGTGTTATCATTCACATGTGATTTATTGTGAAGAAATACAGATATTTGCATAGTCGAGATCTTGTAACAAGATAGGTCTTGCTACGTTACTTATGTTTGTGAATATGTCTTAGAAACACTACAGGAGAAGAAGCAACTTTACTGATCAGAGAGGCAATTTTTACAGATATTTTTTGAGTGTTCTTTGCACACAATACGATTACACTTGCTGCAGAAAGATTTCATTTTAGTGTCTTTCTTACGAGGGCACATGTGGCACCTTGATTTTTTAGGTGGCACGTTTGCTTTTGGCTGTTGCGCTTGCTCTTCGTCAACACCTGCGTTGTATTGGATGCGCTTTCGTAAATCTCGTGGTAGGTGGTTGCCAATAGATACGCCACTGGTCATGTCTGAAGCAAAGGTATAATGTTACAAACAATTCTTAAGAAAACTAGCTCAATAATATTATAGGCCGGGACCCATGCGGAATTCAGGGGAGCCTGGGTCACTGCTATGCATGTTATCACACACATTACAAAAACTTATAGAAATACAGCCGAACCTTACACACTCAAAAGGAATGAGATCTAAAAAAGGGCCAAGCTCATCTACCCTTCGACAATTGCGCATTCTTAATTCATAAACGTACAGTACAGTAAAATAAATAAGATCTAGAAAAGAGCCAAGCTCATCTACCCTTCCACATTTGCGCATTCTTAATTCATAAACGTACAGTGTCCCGTAACAGCATCCCTGAAAAGCTGGGAAAAATAGAATTTGCAATTATTATTTTGAACGTAATAGTTCATCCAAGTTCTTTTTTCTAATTAATTTAAACGTTATATCATGCAAATTCTTTGCCAAGCTTTTCAAGGATGCTGTTACGGGACACTGTACGTTTATGAATTAAGAATGCGCAAATGTGGAAGGGTAGATGAGATTGGCCCTTTTTTAGATCTCATTTATTTTGAATGTGTAAGGTTTGGCTGTATTTCTGAAAGTTTTTGTTATGTGTGTGATCTCATTACTTTTTCAAGTTCCATTGCAAAATTATTTGTTAAAATATAATAATTTTATCAAAGTTGATTTATTTTTTATGGTATTACCAATTAAACAATAGGATGTAAAATATTTATTGGTCCAAAGAATTGCTTTTTGTAAACAATGTAGTCGATTATTGTCAAGTAACTATAGTTACTTGTAATTAATTCTTGTATAAGGCTTATATTGAAACCTTTATTTGGAAGCCTTCCTGCAACAATTTCAACTTTTTCTTTCAAATATATTGAAACCTTTATTTGGAAGCCTTCCAGCAAACTTTTTCAACTTTTTCTTTCAAATGCCCATGTAAAATATGAACGTTGTAGCCCCATCCGTTTGGCCAGAATCGCTGGGCAATTGAAACTGACGAATAAGATAGTAGTAGTAGTAGTAGTAGTAGTAGTAGTAGTAGTAGTAGTAGTAGTAGTAGTAGTAGTAGTAGTAGTAGTAGTAGTAGTAGTAGTAGTATAGTAGTAGTAGTAGTAGTAGTAGTGGTGGTGGTGGTGGTGGTGGTGGTGGTGGTGTTGGTGGTAGTGGTAGTGGTAGTGGTAGTGGTAGTAGTAGTAGTAGTAGTAGAAATAGTAGTAGTAGTAGTAGTAGTAGTAGTAGTAGTAGTAGTAGTAGCCAGTAGTAGCCAGTAGTAACTAACATCCTTAAAGTGATTTTGAGCATGTTTCAAGTAATTTTTTCACCAAGAAGGAATGTTTGTACACCAACCAAATTTGGCATGTGTTGTCAGGTACCTAAATTCCCTCGATTTTGATAGTTTTCAAGTTCACATCACGTTTCATGACGGCTGGGTGACACCTCGAAATCACCCCAACTCTGCTTGCTGTATAAGGTGCCCGAGTGTGTAGCGCACCGCGGCTTGGCTGCAGCGCCCTAACGGGCACCTAGATCACAGCCTGCCAAAAATTATTCGATAAAAATGGCTTTACAAGAACAAAAGCATTGTTGTTAAAATGAAACCTACACATTTCAATCATATTTTTCAATTTATTATTTCATGTAGGTTTAAATCGCAACGGATTTTTTTCATTTTGTTAGCAGTTCTCAGTTAACTGGTCACGGATGTCTGTTTAAAATTTCGGCTCAATCTGTTTGGTCGTTCGGCCGTTTGGGACCGGACAGACAAACATTTTACAAACATACAAATTAATCACGACAAGACCCGATGGAGTAGCGTTATAGACTTCGTTTCGCTGCGCTCACTCGTCTAATAATTACTAGGGAAACGCCAAAGTCGTTGATAGACGAGTGAGTGACCCATGTGTTGAGTACTCGGGAACATCCCCTTTCCTCCCCTACACCTAAGGCTGGATCTATCCCAGTATGGGGAATGATACCGGGTATTCAACACATGGCTCACTCACTCGTCTGTCAACGACTTTGGCGTGTCCCTAGTCTAGTTGGCTAAGGCGCCCTTATACCCGGAATGTGGGAGAACTGGGTTCAATCTCCTGGTCGGATAACATTTTGCAGTTTATGTGTTTTGAAATGCATATAACACAGTTTAGTCTACATCAACCGTGACAATACTATGGAAAACATAGCCAGTACGAAATACGGAAAAACCTTCAGTCAAGATTGCCGGTCTCGACGGGATTCGAACGTGGGACCTCCGGAATCAGAGTGGAACGCATAGCGCCCGAGCCAACACTGTCGGTATGGTCAGGAAGGGCTTGTTAGGCTAGATAGAATTGTAAAGCTACGCCCCACGTTAGCTTATTGGACATCTACCATCTACAATTCAGGCTACAACCCTTATCCATTACATTTTCACGTGCGCTCGTCACTATGACATACCATACTCGGACCGTGCTATGTGCGCGTTCTAGCTGGCACACCTTCTTTTCAAGCTTTGGATCGCCTCGCCCTCTTCTACAGGCGGTGATGCACTCTAGCAGTGAACATCACAACTTCTTCAGCCTGCCTCGTTGAACACTGGGCAAACGAATTTATTTTTTTCGCATGATTACTTCCAACACTGTAAACCGATTTGCTGATTTCTCCCACGGTGTTATTGATAGAACATTTCTTAGTGAAATTAGACCTACGAAATTATTTATGCAAATATTTTATTATGTTGTGTTTGTGTATGTGTAGTTCTATCTATCAATGTGCGTGTGTGTTTTTGAGTGGTCTGACTGTTCAGTAATGATTGATTCAGTTTTTTTTTTAAATGGTGTGTACATTGTATCTGTTTTGTGTCAGTATGAAGACTATTAAATAATATAACCAACCTGTATCAAAATTAATTTTAGTATTGTGATTTTCTTGCGAAAAAAGGACAAAATGTCACCTCTCTACCAAATCGTACTGAACGGTACTTAATTCGATTCGGATTAGGGTCGAGATCAACTTTGTAACAGAACATTTTTCTTAAAAACACGATATCGATTTCCTTAAGATGTTGTTCAATGTTAGTAGACAACTCAAGTATCACCTTTTCTTACTGTCACAATCCCTTCTCCCGGTTATAAATTTATTTGCACGGTTTTGAATGGCTTTGAGTGTAAGCATATTAACTTTGGATGTGGGATGCCACGCAGGAGACCCTAATGATATAACGGTTCTTATCAGACAGACTTAAATCAAATGTCCGTTTTACCATTGCCCTGGCACCATGAACAGTTTTAGAGAGAAAGTCTACAAGTTTTGAAGCTTTGTTCCTAATAACCACAGTATGTAATATCTCCCTTCGTGATTAAACTGGATGTATAACGTAGAAATGATAAAATCAAGGACCCGGCACCTCCACCAACAATGTTATTCTTATGGAGTTAAAACTTTACTCGCTCTACCCGGCACCTCCACCAAACGCAAATCATTTGCTATTTGAAAAATTAGTTTATGACAGAATACGGTAAATTTGACTCAATTTCCCAGCGGAATGTTGGAGAACCTTTAGCGTGCAAAAATCGGCACACCTTGGTCACCGCCTGACTTTCTAAAAATGATTCGTTAAACATGTCAAGAACAAAACCATTGTCGTTAAATTTCATCCTACACATTTTAAGCCCATATTTTGAATTTATTGGATGAGCGTAGCGAGCGAAGCGAAGATTCCATTCTACTACACTGGAGAAAAAAATCCGGAAATGTTTTTTTTTTTCTTTTTTTTTCCTTTTTTTTTGTCTGTTTGTCCAAACGATTCCGGCTAAACCGATACTCCGATTGAGATGAAATTTTATGGAGGCCTTCGAAATCTCTGAACTTAGAACTGCCACGTTTTTGAGCGCAATCGAAAAATTATTTCTCATGAAAATCGCAATTTTACGATTTTTTTCGATTTTTTTAAATTTCTTTGACTTATAACACCTACATGCTTTATCCGATTTTAATGATTTTTGCACAGAACCTTTATTTTATGAATTTAGATATTCTTGTGAAATTTGAGCGCAATTAATAAAATATTTATCATAAAAATCGAAATTTTACGGGTTTTTTTTTTTTAAACAATTCTTTGACTTATAACACCTACATGTTTTATCCGATTGTTATGATTTTTTTGCAGAACCTGTATTTTATGAATTTATATATAAGTGTTAAATTTGAGCGCAATCAATAAATTATTTCTTATAAAAATCACAATTTTACGATATTTTTTTAACAATTACGATTAATAAATTAAAAATTTAAAGTTAATTTTTAATTTAATTTAAATTTAATTTAATTTGAATTTTTAAAAAAATCAACTAAGTTATGATTTTTCCACAGAACAACAGAAAATTCGCATAACACATGGCAGCTCAATGCACGAATTACGCTCATCCAACAACGCGGCGGGACTTAAGCGTTTTCCTAGTTATTTCGTGTAGGTTTACATCACAACGAATCTTGCTCAAAATGTAACTGCATTCCAAAGACATGTACTTGATGTCTATTAAAGTAATTTCAGCTCAACCTGCTTAGCAGTTCGGCCGTTCTGGAGCTCTCTCACTCACTCACAAAAAAAGATCAAGTGCCGTTTGATTGGCGATGAACTTGCGATGTAAGACTCAATCGCTTCGCTCCCTCATCTGATAAATATCGAGTTGAACGATAGAAGTACGATTACTCCACTTGGTTTCGGGCCCAATTACATAGCCAAAAATTGTGTATCACTAATAAAGTTCATCGCAATGATTTACACATTTAATCAGTATTTAAAAAGATTTATTCAACATGGCAACGAGGTAATTGTAGACAAAGATATACATTAAATAGATTATGGTATTTCAAACTTAAGAAGATGAAAGACGGGAGTATGAATATTGAGTTGCTCGATTGAAATACGAGTACTCCACATGAGCACAGTGAGCGCAGCGAAACGAAGTCTGTAACGCTACTAGATCGGGTCTTGTCGTGATTAATTCGTATGTTTGTAAAATATTTGTCTGTCCGGTCCCAAACGGCCGAACGACCAAGCAGATTAAACCGAAAATTTTAAACAGACATCCGTGAGCAATTAACTGAGAACTGCTAACAAAATGAAAAAAAATCCGTTGTGATTTAAACCCACAAGAAATAATAAATTGAAAAATTTGCTTGAAATGTGTAGGTTATGCTTTTGTTCTTGAAAAGTCATTTTTATCGTATGAAATTTTGGGCAGGCTGTGATAGCATGAATAGCAGTGACCAAGGTTCCCCTAAATTCCGCTGGGACATTGAGTAAACCTTGCAATCTTTACTTGTATTTCGTACTGGCAAGGTTTTCCATAGTATTGTCACGGTTGATGTAGACTAAACTGCGTTATATGCACTTCAAAACATGTTTAATACTTTTTTTAAATACAATCCAGAAACTACGAAATCTTTTCCGACCAGGGGATTGAACCCAGGTCTCGCACATTCCGGGTATAAGGGCACCTTAGCCAACCAGACTAGGGAAACGCCAAAGTCGTTGATAGACGAGTGAGTGAGCCATGTGCTGAATACCCGGTATCATTCCCCATACTGGGCTAGATCCAGCCTTAGGTATAGGGGAGGAAAGGGGATGTTCCCGGTTACTCAACACATGGCTCACTCACCCCGTCTATCAACGACTTTGGCGTTTCCCTAGTAGAAGGGTCTCCATTTCTCCGCAAGGGGGGGGGGGTCGTACCTGGGAGCTGGTTAGTCGAGTGAGCGAAGCGAATGAGGATTTAAAACGCCACAATTGATCGGGTCTTCGTCGTGACTAATGTGTCTGTCAAATGTTTAAATGTCTGTCTGTCCGGTCCCATACGGCCGAACGGCCAAATAGATTGAGCTGAAATTTTAAACAGACATCCGTGACCAGGTAACTGAGAACAGCTAACAAAATGAGCAAAATCCGATGCGATTCAAACCTACAATAAATAATAAATTAAAAATAATATTAAAATTTGTAGGATTTATTTTAACTAGGAAAACGCTTAAGTCCCGCCGCATTGTTGGATGAGCGTAATTGGTGCATTGAGTTGTTAAGTGTTATGCGGATTTACTGTTGTACTGTGAAAAAATCATTACTTAGGCGAGAATTTTTTAAAATTAATTTAAATTTAACAAAAAAATAAACTTTAATTTTTAATTTTTTTAATTATTAATCGTAATTTAAAAAAAGAAAAAAATCGTAAAATTTCGATTTTCATAAGAAATAATTTTTCGATTGCGCTCAGATTCCACAAGAATATATAAATTCATGAAATTAAGGTTCTGTGAAAAAATCATTACGATCGGATAAAGCATGTAGGTGCTACAGAAATTTAAAAATCGAAAAAAGTCGTAAAATTGCGATTTTTTAAAGAAATATATCTTTCGAAAACGCTCAAAATTCACACGAATATAACAATTTCAAAAAATTAAAGTTGTGTGAAAAAATTATTACAATCAAACAAAGCATGTAGGTGTTATAAATCGAAGAATTTTGATAAAAATCGAAAAAAAATCGTAAAATTGCGATTTTCATGAGAAATAATTTTCCGATTGCGTTCAAAAACGTGGCAGTTCTAAGTTCAGAGATTTTGAAGGCCTCCATAAAATTTTATCGCAATCGGAGTATCGGTTTAGCCGGAATCGTGCGGACAAACAGACAAAAATACAAAAAAAAGAAAGAAAGAAAAAAAAACATTCCGGAATTTTTTCTCCAGTGTAGTAGAATGGAATCTTCGCTTCGCTCGCTACGCTCACTACGCTCATCCAACAACATTGGTTTTGTTTTTGAAGAAGTCATTTTTATCGAATCATTGTGACTGTGATTGTATGCAATGACCCAAGGTGTATCGAATCTTGCACGATCAAGGTACCCCCAAATTCTGCTAGGAGATTGAGTAAACCTTGCAATATTTACACGTATTTCGTACTGGCTATGTTTTCCATAGTACTATTGTCACAGTTAATGTAGACTACACTGCGTTATATGCATTTCAAAACATGTTTAATAATTTTTTAAATACTAGGAAAACGCCTGAGAGAGAGTCTGATGAGTCGTTGTTAGACGAGTGAGCGAGTCATGTGTTGAGTACCCGGGAACATTTGTATTTAAGTTTGTATAATTAATAGGGTTTTGAGTTTAGTTGGTATAAGGGCAAGTTAACTGTAAACTCATAATGCACCTCACTAGCCTATGATAGATTAAAAAGGCCTTAGGTAGGGGAAAAGAAAGGGAATGTTTCCGGGTACTCAACACATGGCTCACTCACTCGTCTAACAACGACTTTGGCGTTTTTCTAGTCTATTAACACATACACGGTACAGGAATGATAATATAAAGGCTAATGAATCAACATAATATGAATACAATTTGTGTTTTATAGTTATAAACTCAATACATTTTTGATAGGTTCACGCATACAAAATAAACACGATATAAATAAACAGTAAATAAATAATATATATGTATGTATATGTTATATCGCAGACTTTCACGGATTGAATATGCGCACATTGTATTTTCGGGTAGTCGGTGTGTTTTATTTTATTAGTTCTAACGTTTCGGGCAGTTCTCCCTGCCCATCTTCAAGGAAATCAAAACTTAAAAACAATATTAAAAACAAACAAAACCTTACTTCATAACATACACTGCAACTGGATACATAGACAAAACAAAACAAAAAAGATTAGAAATACATTACTCCTGTCAAATATATCTAATGATTTTAAAAACTGTGAAGACATCAACACATCCTATTACTGTTATGATAACCTCAATTCACGAGTTGTTGGCTTAAGGGGTTCTTGTTGAGTCTTCCTTCTCTTGTCAACTCTTGTTGTCGGAGGTGGACGGCATAAACACATGCCCACATGGGTTGAATCTGACAGCCATGCAAAACATGTTACAAAACATGCTTTCGACAAGAAAAACTGGATTAACTCGGATGAAGCTAAAACCTTTCCCAAAGTGGAATATGATGTGCCCAGTATCGTAAGAGAGCGGTGGAGATGGAGAAACGGAAACACAACATGAACACACGGGATGATGCTAAAACTTACTGCCACATGGAAACATGTTTTGCATGGCTGTCAAATTCAACCCAAAGCTCTCCCTGTGGACATGTGTTGAGACCGTCCACCTCTTGACTCCGACAACAAGAGTTGACAAGAGAAGGAAGACTCAACAAGAACCCCTTAAGCCAACAACTCGTGTATTGAGGTCATCTAAACAGTAATAGGATGTAGTGATGTCTTCACAGTTTTTAAAATCATTGGATATATTTGACAGGAGTAATTTAGCAAGATAGCAAGCCTGGCGAGGATGCTCAAGTCTCCGTACAGCTGGCCTTGAAACAGTCAGTAAAGATGGTTAAGATGGACCTCGTATAATACTTTTAGTCAGTATATATATAGATAGCAGTTTAGTAAAGGTTTGTTCTGTAGTCCCGGTGGCTCAATTGGTTTTGCTATGGCACGTTAAGCCGGAGGTACTGGGTTCGAACCCTAGTCGGGGCGAACTTTTACGACAACTGCTATGTATCAATAACTATGTCTTTAAAGCGGGCCTATGGATAAAATCCTTATATTCATATATATATATATATATATATTATATATATATATATATATATTTATATATATATATGTTATAACTAATTTTACGGAAAATATCACGAACAGTATTGTATAAAAATTACTTTTATTCCCAATGTTTCAGAAAACTGTTTCCATTTTCAAGGGAAGGGTAAAACAAAATTCAATAAAACAACAACAGCATTATGTGCGTGATATTTTCCGTAAAATTAGTAATAACATTAAAACATGTATCACGAAAGCTTAAGACAAAACACACATATATGCACGTAGTATTTTTTCTACCCGAAATACAATGTGTGCATATTCAATCCGTGAAAGTCTGCGATATTCAGTGGCTTACAGGAATTACATAGTCATAACATAAACATATGAAATCCTTAATCTGGCAAACAATGAGTATTTTGTAATTACTAATTAAAGTGTCGCGTGGACATGGGAATGAGCTTTATAACACCGGACCTAGTTTTGTTACTTATATCTGGAAATGTTTCTCTATAACAGTTACTTGGAGAGATGATAGTGACTAGAACAATAACCAGGGGTGATGTTCATTGCTCCGTTAGGACATATTGCGCAACTCTAGCCTCGGGGATAGAGGGAGGAAAGACACATTGCAGGTCAGAACCAGCCACGGGCAGGGGGAGGAAGGGCGAGGGGGGGGGTTCGTCTTCGTCGTCGTCTTCGTGGAGATCGTTGAGGGGAGGGGGAGGGGTCATCGACGACGACTGTCAGAGCTCACCTCTAGTTTTGCGGAGTAGTATCATTGAGTATAGAATCTTTAACTTAACTTACCAGCTGATGTTTGCGAGGTGGACTTTTTTCTCGCCTTTTACAATCAGCCTAGCCATGTTGTGGACAAAATTCTACCCTGGGCCCAGGAGGGAGATATTTTATTAAATAATAATCAATAAAAAGTACTTATTGAGATGACAGATACATGTCTGCAAGCACGGTAACGGGAGTATTTAAATAGTGCGCGAGCTATTTGAACAACAGATTTTTTCAGTACCGCTATAAACTCCATATTTAACATAAATACGACGTCACATGAAGCAAATATAAAATAAACCTACCACAAATTATTAAAATATCAATTGCATGAGAAATATCAAATAAACAATATGAATCATATCAATTACCCCAGTACAATCATCATTATTTTGTCAAAAATCATTTTACGATTTGCAGGGGTTTTCACCAAAGAATGAAATTCCGTTGTTTTTCCGACCGATTTTAAATTAGTCACATAAGAACAAAATCAGTCGAAGGGAACAAAAAACAATCGAGATAAAACCTAGACCTGATATGTGGCCCTTGGGTTCCGATACAATTTCTTATCTTCTCAAACTAATGTATACAATATACATGGCTGTGTGAATCTCTAGGCTTCTAGCAACACTACCGCAACAATGAAACAAATTAATAGAACCGAAAGACAAACAAACCAAGCCACAGGCTGCCTATAGAATATAAAAATAAATTATAACATAACAAAAATGTATAGGAATTTATGTCAATGAAAAGTACTCACCAGTTCAAATTTGTAACTCGCAACTTTAAACTGTAGGGTATTTATCATGGCCAAGACTTTCGTTTCAATAAAATAGCAATGATAAGATGTTTATTTACTAGACAACCTGTGGCTTGTTGTGTGTTTTTCAGTTCAATTACTTAATTTGACATGTTAGAGATCAGGAGCTAGAACCTGTAGAATATATTTTCGAACAACCCACTTAACATCTCAAATCTGACTTGACCATGTGTTAGTATGCACCATGTTAAACAGACCCAGGTAGTATGTCACTTCGAATTGTGGTTTACGATTTTTAAGAGGCCATGTTGTTTTTGAATGTGCAATCATTGAAACGCATACTCACTACTTTATTCAAATCTCCATAACTAGGGACTCGGTTGATCGTTTTTTTTTTAAATACCAATTTTTAGGTTACTGTATGATTTTACTATTTTATACAATCAATTTGTAATATAATTCCATTGTTAAAAATGCAGACACAGCACAATAGTGTAAATAATTTCACTACTAGGAAAACGCTAAAGTCCCGCCGCGTTGATGGATGAGCTTTTTGAAGTTTTTAGTTTGCGTGGGATATCTTAACTTTTGTACGTGTTTTGTTTTGTTGCTTCGCTCGCTACGCTCATCCAAAAATGTGGTTCAAGCACAAATTCGATATTTCTTTAGGCCAGCTAGCTAGATGTTTTTATACTTGATTATAATATATAAAATATAAATTTGGTCTAAACTAATAAAATATATAGATTTGTTTGTGTTTCAGAAGATAAGCGTTGAAGGATGAGCATTTTTAGCGACTTGAGAGCTATTTAACTATGTTAATAATCCAGCTTCATTTCATCATTGTTTGCATAGAATTATATTTCGAAAGTAATTTTAACAAACAATACAAGCGAATGGTAAAATAGAATGATACTTCCAATGTGTTTTGAATATATATTTATTCTTGTGAAATAGTCGTTTATTTGATACCAATGTCGACAGTGAAGTCTGTAAATTAAATAATTTTGTTGGTTAATTTATGAATTAATAACTAATTCAATTAATAAGAAAGTTACAGGATTTCAACTTGGGACCATCTATTTCTGGAAGACTTTTCATCATAATATTAATTAATAACCTGACCAATTTTCATGCTTGCTTTAAATTTGCACGATTGTTAGGCTTAAAGCCGCCCGCCACTATCCTTGGAACGACGGTTCTTAATTAGTCAAATAATGGAACATATACTTGCGAGAATTTATACATCTGTAGAATACTATCAAAATTCAAACCACATTAAAGTACAATATATAAATACCACAATATTACATTTTTGTTATATGAAACAATTAAAGATGTATTATCAAATATAAATTTTAAGATTTTTTCTATTATTTGTACACTTTTGAGATTATTTTTCGCTTTCCGCGACACACGGCTGATGCGACTTTGATTAATTTTCTGACAACCTTTAACATCTCTATTAGACTTTCCAAGAATTTAAGTGCAGTGCAACCAAATAAATTTGTCACGTGAAAATAGCACTTTTCCACTTATTCCCTTAAAATATAATCCTTTAAATTGACTTTTATGTAAAATATCAAAACACTTTGATAGTGTCATTCTATTTTGCGATTCGCTTGTATTGTTTGTTAAGATTACTTTCAAAATATAATTCTATGCACAAAATGGTGAAATAAAGTTGAATCATAGTTAAATAGCACTCAAGCCACTGAAAATGCTCATCCTTTAAAGCTTATCTTCTGAAACACAAACAAATCTATACATTTTATTACTTACGTTCATAAATATATTTTATAAATCATAATTAAGAGTAGAACATCTCGATAGCTGGCCCAAAAATTTGTTGAATGTTTGCTTGAAAAAAATTTTAGTGAAATTATTTACACTTTTTTGCCGTGTCTGCATTTTTTAACAATGAAATCATATAATTATTAAAAATTGACTGTATATAATAGCAAAAGCATACAGTTACCTACCTACAAATCAGTATTTCAAAAATTAAATCGGTTAACCGAGTCTCGAGTTATGTACATTTGAATATAGTAGTGAGTAAGCGTTTCAATGATCGCACATACAAAAACAAAATGATCACCAAAAAAATCGTATACCACAATTCGCAGTGACATACTATCTGGGGCAGTTTCACAAGGTGCATACTAACACGTGGTCAAGTCAGATTTGAGATGTTAAGTGGGTTGTGCCAATTTCTTAATAAAGGCCCTACAGGAATAACCTCCTGGACTCCTGGACGTGTGGCTCGTTGGTCTTGTTGTTAGCGTATCTGCTTCCAATGCAGAAGGTCCAGGGTTCGATTCCCGCTAAAGTCAGAAGTTTTTTAACTTCTGATTTGGACTAAGGTCCATCAGTTCTTGTCTTAGGAGTTTGTAAACGGTGACTTTGGAGCCGTCCTAGCAACGAAGCACATAATAAATTTCAAAGTTGTTCTGAATCGGCTTTGTTGATTCTGGCGTTGATTCGCGGGTGTTCGCACTGTCCATACCACTGATTGCTATATTTCCTATTTAAAATATCGATCTTTGGTTGGTTATCGCTCACTCGTCGATTGCGTCGGGGCCTGCAGGGTTGGCTTGGTCGCTTTGATTAAAGTCCCCCACTGAAAATCAGTTATATTACTGATGGGCAGACTCTAAATAAAATTTATTTTATTTATTTATTTATTGCAGCAGTAGCAGAGGGTTGCTTTGCTATTAGTAGCTGGTGAAGATACAAAACAATTTTATAAAGCCAGCACATTTTGAAAAGTAAATAAAGTTTCATTATAAAAAATTGTAAAGTAAACATAAATAAATAAATAAATAAATATATTTGTATTTAGAGTCTATCTGCTCAGTCATATAACTAATTTTCATAATTACTAAGAAACGTGCGAGAATGATCTCTTGGTTATCTCTTGCTGAACGAGTGACATCCCAAGGTTAACTTGTGACTACCACCTGTTAAACACATAACTTTATTCTGTTGAACACATGTCTGTTACTCGTTGAACACATACATCTTCTGCTGAACACAAGCGATACTTGACGATCTGCCTTTGAACACGTGACCATCTCCTGCTGAACACGTGACTGTCTTCTGCTGAACACGTGACCATCTCCTGCTGAACACGTGACTATCTCCTGCTGAACACGTGGCTGTCTCCTGCTGAACACGTGACTATCTAGAGAGAACAATCAACCAGATGTCGTATCCGGATGTGACGCTTCACAGCCGACTCCCACTTAGAGCAGTACTCACAATGTGGGCACTGAAACTTGGGCTCTTTCCCACACTCGTACTTCAAGTGACTTGTCAAAGTGCCCTTCATCTTGTAACTTCGAAGACACTTTGGACACTGAAACCTTTCTTGGTGTTTCAGTTTCGAGAACAACGCTTGAGCCCAGGGTAAGACGACGTCTGCAACAAGAAAACAGATTCGTTACTGAACGAAACCATGATTCTGGTTGTATCGTTGTGTATGTATAGTGTTGGTTACTGGTTAGAGACCTTACGTCAGTGACAGCTTCTCAACGGAACCGTACCGCCGACTAGTTGAATCGCAAGCTTATTCTACGTAGCGAAGTTTCGTCGGTACGATGTGGCAAGCAAACACTAGAATGGGGTTGGGGTCCTGGGGACTCTTGAACGCAACACATACACAACGGTTAGACATTCGAGTGACCAGTAAATGACCAAGGTTGCATGTACCGTTACCAGATTAAAAACCACAAAACAGATATTACAAAATTTTAAATTAATAATTAAAAAACAACACCACTTTCCTTTTCAACTCATGGCCAATCAAAATAGTTGATATGTGATAAGGCTAGATCAGAAAAACAAATTTTTTAATTAGGCCATTGAGGGAATGGGCGGGGTGATTATAAATAGATTTTATGTTACCAGATACCACATGGCATGAGATACAGGCCCCCAGAGGGCTTGGAACTGCTACACTAAATTAGTGACTATAACGGTGGAAAGTAGGAAACACACAATGAATAACCAAAGTTCGAAAAATAATACTCATCAAAGTCTTATGTACAAAAACTAATTTCAAAATAAAATTATAATTTGCTAAAACTTTTCAAACAATTTCCATGTTCATGTTGTGCACTTTAACAATAGTTTGCTAAAAGCAAAATGTAATATGAATAAACATAAACATAATAAAAAATAACCACACCTCTTTGCTGCTTCAAGGTCCGCCGGCATGTCTCACTTAGCATTTGGTGTGTCGATGAGTGTGAGTGTGCCTGAGTGAGTCATTTGCGATTAGAGAGTAGTTTGTATTGGAGAGATACGCACTGAAGAAACTTTTTCCAAGGGAACACAGTTTATTTCGTTACATCAACTCAAAAGAGAATCAAAACTCTAAATATGTTGTACAACTTCAAACACTTGTTGTCACAGTAATTGGATAACTTGCTCAACGATTATGCACAATTACTTATCATGGACTAAAATTAAATGTCTCTTCACGTTATATTCCCGTTTGGATTTATACGGACACAATTCACATAGAAATATCGGCTCTTTCCCACATTCGTATTTCATGTGCTTGGTGAGGTACCTCTTCAGTTTGTAATGCTTTTGACAGTTAGGACAGCCGAATCTTAGCTCTTTGTAATCTTCATCACAATCAAGGTTTGAATGAACACAAGTATAATTAAACAATTTGGCGTTATCTGTTGGGGCCGACAATGCGAGGGTCAGAGAGTCTCCCCCTGAAACACAAAAATAAACCACCTGTAATAGTGTAAAGTCATCCATCATGGCCGTCACTTGGACACGCCAAGTTTTGCCCACTGACTTCTTAATACTTACGTGGACTTCGCATGCAATGCTGTACCCTTGAAGCCTACATGGGCCTAAAGCGATGGGTCTACAAGGCCTAACCCGATGGGCCTATTATCGACGTCCCTCGATTATATTGCGATTGCACCGCCGTCTAGATGTAAATCTTAACGTCAAGATGACGATTTGTGGCTAGCTCATTTTGAGGCTATGTTGACTAGTAGACATACATTACAGTGGTCTATTATCAGGGTCACTCAGGATGCCTAGGAATAGTGTTTACTGCAGGTTACACTAAATAAACTGATAAACACAGGCCAGTGACACAGGTGAACGAATCTATTATGTTTAGTTCTTTTGAATCTGCCGCTGATTAGGGACGAAAGAAAATGGCGGACGGCAAACTTCCGCCAACTTCACATCTCAACATTTGCCCGGTATATATCAGATCTCCACGTAAGTATGTACAGCTCAGTGGTTTTGCCTCGGGCAGGTTCATAGCTAGTTCCGAAATACCACCAGCGCTACCGTAGGAACGGATTAAGGAACAGGAGTCGATGAGGTGCGTCAAGTTGGCACCCCCACTTTGAGCACTAATTCTGAAACATGTCAGGCTATTACGTGCACAATTAGTGTTTTCTAAAACACCAAACCACAGAAATAGTGCACGACTGTTTCGGAGAAATTTACTAATTAGTGTTGGGGGTGCCAACTTCGAACTGCACCCCCAATTAAAGCACTTATTTCTAAACTTGTGCAACGAATTAGTGCATAATTAGTGCGACAGATCTTACCATCTCCCACAATTAGTGCACTTCCGTTTACAAAGTTTCGGGTCCGTAAACCTGTCCCCCCCCCCCCAGAACATTTCGTCTCAAAAACATGTTCATAATTTTGCACCAATTATGCACCATTTTGCACCCAAGTAGTGAATTTTGCACCCCAAAAAATAAATAAATTGTATTTAGAGTCTACTCACTCAGTTATAATATAACTGATTTTAAGTGGGGGACAGTAAATGAAAGCGACCAAGCCAACCCTGTAGGCTCTGACGCAATCGACGAGTGAACGATAACCAACCAAAGATCGATATTTTTAATAGGAAATATAGCAATCAGCGGTATGGACAGTTCGAACACCCGCGAATCTACACCAGAATCAACAAGGCCGATTCAGAACAACTCTGAATTTATTATGTGCTTCGTTGCTAGGACGGCTCCAAAGTCACCGTTTACAAACTCCTAAGACAAGAACTGATTGTCCAAATCAGAAGTTAAAAAAATTCAGACTTTAGCGGGAATCGAACCCTGGACCTTCTGCACTGGAAGCAGATACGCTAACCACAAGACGAACGAGCCACACTTTCGTCCTTTGGGGGTACGGCCATTTTAAAAAGGGGGGCCAAGTTATTTCGACTCAAAATCATGTGCATAATTTTGCACCAATTATGCACCATTTTGCTCCCAAGCCCCGAATTTTGCACCCTAATACTTTCGACGATACGGCATTTCAAAATAATTTGCATAAGGGGGGGGGGGGGGTTAGCGTAAACTAAGCCCCCCTTTTTGAAATGGCCGTATCGCAGAAAGTATTGGAGAGCAAAATTCGGGACTTGGGTGCAAAATGGTGCAAAATTGGGCAAAATTAGGCACATGGTTTTGAGTCGAAATTCGCAAAGGGGGGGGGGGGGTCAGCGTAAACTTGGCCCCCCCTTTTTGAAATAATTGTATCTCCGAAAGTAGTGGGGTGCAAAATTCGGGACTTGGGTGCAAAATGGTGCATAATTGGTGCAAAATTATGGACATGGTTTTGAGTCGTAATTCGCATAAGAATATGTTCCATACTCAATGGATAAACGGTTTTATGGAAATTTCCTGCATGTCCATGTTTTGGACTTCCCATGATTTCACGTTGTGAACTTATGTCTCGCAATGGATTTTTATGGCTCATTTTTTGCAACAAAGTGTGGGTATCAATAGTAAAGCACTTTATTAACATTATGCAAAATTTGGTGATGATATTACCAACTGTTCAGCAGAAATCATCAACACCTGAGTGCGCGCATTTGAGTTGGGAAAGCACAACACAAATATGCGACAAGTTTTTAACCTCCATGTGAGGTAAAAAGTATTTTTTTAAATCAATAAATCTGTCAATATCGAGCCCAATATGAAACCAAGTCGGGTAGGGGGTGGGAGGTTCCCACCACATTCTTGGCTCCCCGCGGGCTTATCGAAGCCCGCTAGCCATGCCTGACGCATCTCCCACATCATCTTTTCTTCCTCTGCATCATCTACTTCACTTTCTTCCTCTCCACTGTCTTCTTCCTAAGGGGCCACCACCAGTTTTTGCCATATGTTTCGTTCTTCCCAACATCTTTCCTGGTTAACCCTTTCCCAAGCTGCATTTCTCCTTTTCAAATCCATTGCTATAACTTCTTCCCATCTCAGTCTGGGCCTCCCTCTTTTTCTCTTTTTGTTTCCTGCGTCTTGCTTATACGGCATCTTCGAAATCCTGTCCTTCTGCATCCTCTTCATGTGTCCAAACCACCTCAGCCTTTCTTTCCCTAGCTTAAAGTTAAAACTCTCTACTCCTAGTTCTTTCCTTATCTTGGTGCTCCTCATCTTCTCAATCTTCGTAACTCCCATTACATCCCTTAAAAATTTCATTTCCGCAGCTTGAATTTGTCTTTCTTCTATACCCCCAACTGGCCATGTCACTGCACCATATGTGAATACCGGACACCTGTACAAAATATGCTTTGTATATTAAAAGTTTGCATCGCCTTGGCACCTCTTTTTTCAAAAGCACTTTCCTCACAAACGAAGAAACTCTCTGCGATACCAGTACGCCTTGCAATCTCCGCGTCTATTTTACCATCGGCGGAGATCATGCTGCCCAGGTATTTAAACATCTGTGTCTCTACTAGTTCTTCTCCTCCTCTAAGTACAATCTTTGTCATATTCCCAGACTTCTCCTTCTTCCACATAACCATCACTTCACTCTGTCAATACATATCTCTAGTCCAAATTCCTCGGTACATTCAATCCATTTATCCACTTAGTGTTGTACTTCTTCCATGACTTCCCCAATATGAGTATATCATCAGCATATATTAAGGTTCTGGACGACTCCGGCCCATCTCTATCCACTTTTCTCAATATCTCGTCAAGTACTAAAAATAAAATATAAAACGGTTTGCATCAATTTCTGTGGACTCAAATAAGTCTGTAAATGACAATAAAAACAATAATATGACAATTTACAACAAAAATAGTGTTGTCATCTATAGAGTTGACTAGCACTTTCGACTACAATATCTGAGTCTCAAAGGTTCCGTATCTTTAAATTGTTATCAGTTGAGTATTTTCCCCCAAACGATTATAACACCATTTCGACGTGGTAAAAATACAATTACTTCAAACTTTGAATATTCTAATTAAAAAAGTGCATTTTTACCATACCGTTAGTATGTAGGCTAGAGATTATGTTTGCATATTTCAGAATATCTAGGGCGACGGTCGTCGCCCGGCAGACAAGCGCATGCGACTGCTTAGGCGACACGAACTCCAGCCCTGTGTACAGCTACCAGAGTTAGGGGGTTTTCAGCTATCTGCACACGCCGCCCCGAAAGAGTTACAATCTTGAAACTCGGTATATGACCTGGTATGTGGTCCATGACATACCAAAAAAAAATCAACCCGATCCGACAACTCATTCTGTGTTAAAAAAGGCTCTCAACATCGTCAAATTCCTTTCGGCTGGCTGGTGGCTGGGTGGTTGGGTGTCTGGCTGGTGGCTGGCTGGCTAGGAGTTCTCTGCAGAGATTAATTTAGCCTACAGAGAAAACGGTAAATCTTAGAACTATGAAACTTGGACCACACTTAGATGTACTTCAGACGCAGTGACTTTTGCTTTCAAAACCAAAATCGGGTAACAGGGACCGGAGAAAATCAAAATTTGGATGATAATCAAAACGCGTAATTACCAAGGCGTGGTAATTTGTACAAACTTGAAATTAAACATGCTATTAACCATTATAAATATCTTGCGTCCAAAACACAAGGGGCTAAATTTGGGGATGACCATGGGCCCAAAAATGACAAAAAACATATCTTAACTTTAAGAAATGAATCATTCAAAGAAAACGCTACAACTGAGATGTTTCAAACGTGGAATACATTTTGATATCTCTCATTCTTTATCACTTTTGAATATGGAAAGCAAAATTGGGTAACGGGTACCGGAGAAAATCAAAATTATCAAAAGTAGGTAATTCCGTTCTCTTATGAATAATACGCTATACTGAGAAAACGGTTCATCTTAGAACTTTGAAACTTGGGCCACACTCAGATGTACCACATATAACCAAAACCGGGCAATTGGGACCGGGGAAAATCAAAATCAAAATCAAAACGCGTAATTACTCAGGCGCAGTAATTTGTACAAGCTTGAAATTAAACATGCTCTTAACCATTATAAATATCTAGTGCTTAAAACACAAGGGGTATCTTTGGGGGGACCGTGGGCCCAAAAATGTCAAAAAACAACTTTGAACTTAACAAATTTAATCATTCAAAGTCCATCATTCACACCTTGATAGCAAACGAACAACAAAAAGATGTAATATCCAACAAAAAACAAAAATTTGTAAAAAAAAAAAAAAAAAAAAACGGCAGCCAAGCTCTCCTTCAAAAGTCTTCGGCTGTGAGTGCTATGAGATATAGAAGTTGAGCCAAGCTTTTTATTCTTTCTCCCTAGTTTCGCTTTGAAAATAAGTAAGATCATTTCGCCTGTTGACGAGCGCCAAGACAACGATTTTTTGGTAAAAAAGTAAAATTTTTAAACTCGAAATAAAAAAAATGGCTTGGCCATTGAATTTGGTTCATGGCCAAGAATTTTTTTATGATTTCGAGTTTAAAAATTTTATTTGTTTACCACAAAAATCGTTGGCTTGGCGCTCGTCAACAGGCGAAATGATCTTACTTATTTTCAAAGCGAAACTAAGGAGAAAGAATAAAAAGCTTGGCTCAACTTCTATATCTCACAGCATTCACAGCCGAAGACTTTTGAAGGAGAGCTTGGCTGCCGTTTTTGTAACAAATTTTTGTATTTGGTTGGATTATGTTTACATCTTAGATTAGCTTGTTGTAAAGACTGCTGCTATTTTTTATAATAGAATCATAGGCCTACTAATAAAATCTTAATATCAAGGAAAATACATTTCGTGTTATCCAACCTATGAGCCTATCAAGTATTGTTGTCCTTGGGTGCAGCAGGAATCCACCAAAGTTTGCTTAGAGTAAAACTCTTCGTTGCTAAGGGCAGCTACTTGCTGTGACGTCACGCTAATTAGGTCACACCTCAGAGTATGATAATTATGACAAAAGATGAGGGTACAAAGTAAGAAGAGTAGATAAAAGCGAGATGTGGATACATTATATGAGCCACGCAACAAATCAATATAATATGCCGATTTCATGTACCAAGGAATAGGAATTGAGGAAAGGATGTGATTATCCTGTTAACCAGCATAAATGCCGTGTATGTAGTTTTTTTAACTAAAAAGCGTGTGAACTTTTCAAAACTATATTCAGATCATAATATATTATTTAAAAATTAACAAGCTGCATTGGTAATGTTATGTGTGTGTTACAAACATTTACAATCTGTTTTAAATTATATAGTAAACGGAAGATAGATTACATTGTGCACAAATCCTACAAATAAGTACGTTTCATTTAGCTCATAGCACATATTTTATTATGACATAGTAGCTGATGGTTATAAACTGATCACGTAGAGAGAAATAAACGAACAACACATTTACATGTTCAATATTTACAATACAATGAAGCATACAATACTGGTCATTATTAGTTATCAACAAACATCCTATGCACCCTTATCACATGACCTTTAATAGGTGATACACGCGCACCACAATATTAACAATACTCTGAAGCATAAAATACTGGTCGCAATTAGTTATCAACAAGGACCCTATGCACCCTGATTAGATGACTTTTTACCGGCGCTTTTTGCTTGGAACGATAGGGGCAGACGGGACATTTAAACCGTGCTTCTTTCCTGCACTCGAGCTTGAGATGTCGGTGGAGCGAGGCCTTGTGCGTGTAGGTTCTGTGGCAATGTGGGCACGAGAACTTAAGATACTTGACACCACACACAGTCTCTGTCTCCAGGTGGGCTAGGAGCTCGTCTCGAGTTAGCCACATTGAACTGCACACTCTACAGCTGAATGGGCCTCGGCGAACCTCGGGGGCTAGGTGGATGCGACTATCTGTAACAAAATGTGTGTTGTGGATACCACATTGGTGACTAGAGAGTTGCGTGTAGGACCTGTGGCAATGTGGGCACGAGAACTTGGGGTGCTTGCTACCACACACAGTCTCCGTCTCCAGGTGGGCTAGGAGCTCGTGTCGAGTTAGCCACATTGAACTGCACACTCTACAGTTGAATGGGCCTCGGCGAACCTCGGGGACTAGGTGGATGCAGCTATCTGGAACAAAATGTGTGTGTTGTGGAGACCACATTGGTGACTAGAGAGTTACGTGTAGGACTCTGTGGCAATGTGGGCACGAGAACTTGGGGTGCTTGCTACCACACACAGTCTCCGTCTCCAGGTGGGCTAGGAGCTCGTCTCGAGTTAGCCACATTGAACTGCACACTCTACAGCTGAATGGGCCTCGGCGAACCTCGGGGAGTAGGTGGATGCGACTATCTGGAACAAAATGTGTGTTGTGGAGACCACATTGGTGACGAGAGAGTTACCTGTAGAGTCTGTGGCAATGTGGGCACGAGAACTTGGGGAACTTGACACCACACACAGTCTCCGTCTCCAGGTGGGCTAGGAGCTCGTCTCGAGTTAGCCACATTGAACTGCACACTCTACAGTTGAATGGGCCTCGGCGAACCTCGGGGAATAGGTGGATGCGACTATCTGGAACAAAATGTGTGTGTTGTGGAGACCACATTGGTGACTAGAGAGTTGCGTGTAGGACCTGTGGCAATGTGGGCACGAGAACTTGGGGTACTTGACACCACACACAGTCTCCGTCTCCAGGTGGGCTAGGAGCTCGTCTCGAGTTAGCCACATTGAACTGCACACTCTACAGCTGAATGGGCCTCGGCGAACCTCGGGTACTAAGTGGATGCGACTATCTGGAACAAAATGTGTGGGTTGTGGAGACCACATTGGTGACGAGAGAGTTGCGTGTAGGGTCTGTGGCAATGTGGGCACGAGAACTTGGGGTACTTGACACCACACACATTCTCCGTCTCCAGGTGGGCTAGGAGCTCGTCTCGAGTTAGCCACATTGAACTGCACACTCTACAGTTGAATGGGCCTCGGCGAACCTCGGGGACTAGGTGGATGCGACTATCTGGAACAAAATGTGTGTGTTGTGGAGACCACATTGACGAGATAGTTGCGTGTAGGGACTGTGGCAATGTGGGCACGAGAACTTGGGGTACTTGCCACCACACACAGTCTCCGTCTCCAGGTGGGCTAGGAGCTCGTCTCGAGTTAGCCACATTGAACTGCACACTCTACAGTTGAATGGGCCTCGGCGAACCTCGGGGACAAGGTGGATGCGACTATCTGTAACAAAATGTGTGTTGTGGATACCACATTGGTGACTAGAGAGTTGCGTGTAGGACCTGTGGCAATGTGGGCACGAGAACTTGGGGAACTTGACACCACACACAGTCTCCGTCTCCAGGTGGGCTAGGAGCTCGTCTCGAGTTAGCCACATTGAACTGCACACTCTACAGCTGAATGGGCCTCGGCGAACCTCGGGGACTAGGTGGATGCGACTATCTGTAACAAAATGTGTGTTGTGGAGACCACATTGGTGACGAGAGAGTTGCTTGTAGGGTCTGTGGCAATGTGGGCACGAGAACTTGGGGAACTTGACACCACACACAGTCTCCGTCTCCAGGTGGGCTAGGAGCTCGTCTCGAGTTAGCCACATTGAACTGCACACTCTACAGTTGAATGGGCCTCGGCGAACCTCGGGGACAAGGTGGATGCGACTATCTGGAACAAAATGTGTGTTGTGGAGACCACATTGGTGACGAGAGAGACGTGTAGGACCTGTGGCAATGTGGGCACGAGAGCTTGGGGTACTTGACACCACACACAGTCTCCGTCTCCAGGTGGGCTAGGAGCTCGTCTCGAGTTAGCCACATTGAACTGCACACTCTACAGCTGAATGGGCCTCGGCGAACCTCGGGTACTAGGTGGATGCAGCTATCTGGAACAAAATGTGTGTGTTGTGGAGACCACATTGGTGACTAGAGAGTTGCGTGTAGGGTCTGTGGCAATGTGGGCACGAGAACTTGGGGTACTTGACACCACACACATTCTCCGTCTCCAGGTGGGCTAGGAGCTCGTCTCGAGTTAGCCACATTGAACTGCACACTCTACAGTTGAATGGGCCTCGGCGAACCTCGGGGACCAGGTAGATGCGACTATCTGTAACAAAATGTGTGTTGTGGATACCACATTGGTGACGAGAGAGTTGCTTGTAGGGTCTGTGGCAATGTGGGCACGAGAACTTGGGGTACTTGCCACCACACACAGTCTCCGTCTCCAGGTGGGCTAGGAGCTCGTCTCGAGTTAGCCACATTGAACTGCACACTCTACAGCTGAATGGGCTTCGGCGAACCTCGGGGGCTAGGTGGATGCGACTATCTGGAACAAAATGTGTGTTGTGGAGACCACATTGGTGACTAGAGAGTTGCGTGTAGGACCTGTGGCAATGTGGGCACGAGAACTTGGGGTACTTGACATTACACACAGACTCCGTCTCCAGGTGGGCTAGGAGCTCGTCTCGAGTTAGCCACATTGAACTGCACACTCTACAGCTGAATGGGCCTCGGCGAACCTCGGGGAGTAGGTGGATGCGACTATCTGGAACAAAATGTCTTTGTAGTGGAGACCACATTGGTGACGAGAGAGACGTGTAGCACCTGTGGCAATGTGGGCACGAGAACTTGGGGTGCTTGCTACCACACACAGTCTCCGTCTCCAGGTGGGCTAGGAGCTCGTCTCGAGTTAGCCACATTGAACTGCACACTCTACAGTTGAATGGGCCTCGGCGAACCTCGGGGACCAGGTAGATGCGACTATCTGTAACAAAATGTGTGTTGTGGATACCACATTGGTGACTAGAGAGCTGCGTGTAGGATCTGTGGCAATGTGAGCACCAGAACTTGGGGAGCTTGTTACCACACACAGTCTCCGTCTCCAGGTGGGCTAGGAGCTCGTCTCGAGTTAGCCACATTGAACTGCACACTCTACAGTTGAATGGGCCTCGGCGAACCTCGGGGACTAGGTGGATGCGACTATCTGGAACAAAATGTGTGTGTTGTGGAGACCACATTGGTGACTAGAGAGTTACGTGTAGGACTTGTGGCAATGTGGGCACGAGAACTTGGGGAGCTTGTTACCACACACAGTCTCCGTCTCCAGGTGGACTAGGAGCTCGTCTCGAGTTAGCCACATTGAACTGCACACTCTACAGTTGAATGGGCCTCGGCGAACCTCGGGGACCAGGTAGATGCGACTATCTGTAACAAAATGTGTGTGTTGTGGAGACCACATTGGTGACGACTACTTTATAACAATTAAAACGTTTACGAGCAGTTTGTACGAAGTTTTGACTGTAGCCAGGATCGTCAACATAAAGATGCGTGTATTATGCAGATAAGATAATGTTATCAAACTATTATTTACTTCACTTATTTCTTAGTGGACAGCACAACGTAGGCCTGGTTACGAAGTTTAACTGTTTCCGATGGAATCATATTTTATCCGTCCAAAATAGTATGGCTTTTAACATTAAGAACATTATTCTTAATTACCGAAAACCGAAATCACGCTCATTACTTGCTTTTGGTAAACATAACCTCAAATATTAGTGTAGTGTATAAGAAGAAAACTTGTTCATAAAATATCGAACGAAATAAATACAACTGTTGTAATAATTTCGAATTGTAGGTCTACTGAAAATAGAGTTTTCGTGTACATATCGATTAGACGCGAAGGCAATGATTCTTATAGCAATTGAAATGAAAGTTGTGGTAAAGGTATCGGAGTGCTCAACAAAAGATGAACACGCCCATATCATATATTACACTTGTACAAGTATGTTTAAATAACAACCAGATGAGATGACAGACTATGAACTAGTTGGTCTCAACGGCGACTTTCTACCAGTATTAACTTAACATTAGTTCTTGAAATATTTAATACAATTTATAGAAATAAAAAACGTCGATCCCGCACGGGAATCGAACCCGGCTTTCCCACATTCCACGTAGGCGCCTTAGTCAACTAGAAACACGGTCGGGAAGGACCTTTTTAATTTCAAAATTGTATTAAATATTAACAATTCTACCAACGGGAGTGTTTCCCGACTAACCGGAATCGAGAAATAGTTCTTAAAATGTTTTGTTTACAACATTTTTATAATAATTGTAATAATTTATTTCATGTATAACAATAGCATTGTCAACATCAACATCTACAAACGATATCTGTATAACAATGACAATGATTAGTGGTTATTTTTATTTTCACAAGACAAATGTAATTTTTAAAATATTATTCTTCAATTCTAAAAAAATCAACATTAATATTAATACATAATAAATGTAATATGTATAAAAATTACGAATTAATTTACATCATGTAAATTAAATATAAGCCTCTCGATGCATCGCTACATATGATGATGGATTCGATTGAAATGACGCCGTAGAGCGCACTTATCTCTCCCCTTGTACTGACACAAGCTGCACGCAAACTGCGGTTCTTTCCCACAATGATATTTGATATGACTCTGCAAGCTGCAATCCTGCATGTATGTCTTGCCACACGCAATACACTTAAATACTTGGTCAATTCCGCATTCGCGTCTCTCGTGATAACGCATTTTACCAGAATACATGAACTTTTTACCACACTTAGAACACGCGAATTGAGGTTCTTTTCCACAAAGGGAAGTATGTCTGGTAAAAGAGTCCTTGTTTGTGAAAGTTTTCCAACATTTCTCACACTTGTTATCGTCAACAGATTGCTCAGAGTGGATGCAAATGTGATTCTGTAGGTGTCGTTTGTGCTTGTATGTTTTAATGCAGGTTGGGCACTGTACTTGAGACGAACTACCCTCTTCTATAACATCAGGGTCGACCACCGAATCGTACATAGAGCCAAAATCTAAAACAAATGGAAGAAAGGTTTGATTTGACGTTATTTGGTAATAGTTTTTTCCTATGCCTTTCATTGGATTTCGTGTTAAAAGTGCGTTTAATGAATGATATCTAGATAAGCATAGAACAACCTAAACCCAAGAATTGATTGAATCACAAATTACCAGAAATAGCTCCTGAGTTAGTTCCACTACCGGCTAAACATGGACTTACGGGAAAGCAGCGAAGCAGAAAGATATTTTGCTAGGGAGAAAGGCCAAACCGAACACCCTATACACAGAGATAGAAGGCAGAATCAGCATCTGAAAATGTAAACTAGCTTTTTCTATGTTGGTGGGTGAATCGTGACCAACCAACAGTCCTCTGTTTTAAAACACAATTAGATTTTAAAATTGTTTAATTCGCTCCCCAAGGGCATCGTCTTTGACACCCTCCCCCCCCTCACTAAAAAAACTCCAAGTACCCCATTATGTTATCAGTTTATTTTTAGGTATAGACCATTGGATACCTTTGTATAATGCTATCAGATAGACTACATAGTTATCATCGATCACTCGCAAATAAAATGCCCGCAACAGAAAGCAGTAAATAACCCGTACAACTAAGGTGTAATAGTTTTTCTGTAGTACTATATGAGATAGAAATAAAGAGTATAATATACTAAAAGTGTTGGTAAGTGTGAAGGGTATACGTCTCACAATTAGCCCACAGCCACCGAGCGTTGAGAAACCAGCACCACCACTAGTTCCTTACAGTACTAGCAACTAGTTGCAATATTAAGCTCCTGTATCAGTGTATGACTTATATAAACACTCCCAAAAACATTCCTTAGTTATGTACACACAACTAACACAGTACACAAAAACAGAAATTGTTACATTATGCGTTAAATCAACCAATTTTTTATTTCTCATTTCAAATGTTTGGGTTACACTGCCCAGTTCAGGAAAGCAAGAAAATACGTACTTACTAGGAGAGCAGCAAGGAACTTTAACATTTACGTTGCGGTTCTAGAACGTTTACAAACAAGAGGATTAAGTGCTGGTGAATACAAATACATTTTAACAAATAAATACCAGATTGAATAATTGAAAAAAATCGAATTTATTATTTAAACAGAAATCAAACTCCAACACAAACAATGAAATTAAAATTAAACAATAACACACATAAAACACAAACATATGGGTAGGGCACATACTAAATATTAGTTGAAAAGAAAGTTTCACGCCCCTATTACTAATATAAATAAATACGTAACACATAAGGACCTGATACATAGTACGAGCTGGCTAGTAATAAGCACACAGCAATGAAAGTGTAATGCAATAGATAAGGCATACAATATTTAAATGTTAAAAACAATTTAGTAAATCACAAGTTACTCTATAAAATACACTTAAAAATGTCAGTGTTTCGGAAATCGACAGCCGTTTTCGTCGTCAGGTTCATACAAAACAAACATCTTTAATTATAAAAAAATGTATCAAAACAAACAAAGACGAAATAAACGTTGTTTTGTAATTAAATACAGAGACTTGCCATCAATAAATTATATTTTAAATATTAATACGAACTCTAATAACTTTAACACGAAATTATGTAAATGCTAGCTAATAAAAAAAAATGATTAAAACATAATATAATAATATGAGATGTTCTCGTGAATAAGTACAACTCACAATGATTAGATTATAACACACTTTTGATGACTATTATACACAGTTTTAAATGCTGTTTCGTCAGGTAAACCTTTGGTCTGCTCTAACAGCCTGCCACTCACGTTGCTTGCTTGTCACTTCTTTCTTATTGTTGAATTAGTAACTAAGCTAGTCGACTTTATCAAAGCAAAGGAGAGCTTTGGGATACACTTTTAGTTTTACATTTGATCATATTAGCCATATGAGTGATGTAAATACTAAGTACATTTTCATACTAACTTATTTAAGTTCTCAATACATAACTTAATTTAAACATGTGACCACTGCTGCCACTTTATTTATATATAATAATTATCATGGCCATATCACTAGTACGACTACATTTTCAACTTCGTTTCTTATTCATCAACTACTAGATCTTATTCACCTTCAGTCTCATAGTGAACCTAATGGTCTACTCTTTACCGCATGTTTCGTAATGACTATTAAAATATTATATAATAAGAATATCAACCGCATTTTGTGTTTCGATTGTTCCAAGCTCATAACTGAATACGGTTTAGTGGTGGCACTTCAAGATTAAGTGTTGGTATTTGACCTCGACCTCTAATGCCAGAGGGAGGGGAGACGGCCTGGCCTATTTGACCATTGCAAGACAGTTAAGGATAGTTTGATAAAGCCACCATATTGAGGAGGCCAGAGTGGACAGAGAACAAACTAGAAACTACATGTAAACTTATATACCTTAATGCTGCATATTTCCAATTCAAATCTTTATCATAGGTTACTATTGGGTGAACGTGTTATAGAACTATGATACGTATAAGGGTGTAAATAGTTCTTAAAAGCTAAAACAAAATATAAAATGTTTATAACGAGTGATGTAATATTTATTAATATGGTGTAGTAATAATAACAAAGAATATATAAGTATATCGTCATCATTATGTTGCCACGTCCAACTCTGCGTTGGGTCTGCATTGCAGTAGGCCTCTACATCTTCTTCTCTCCTGCCAACACTCTTCCCATCCCACCACGTTCTAGTCTCATCCTAGCTGTGCCACGTCCAACACTGCGTTGGGTCTGCATTGCAGTAGGCCTCTACATTTTATAACTACTGAGATTCTTAGAACAGTTAGGTTTAATTAGTATAAACAATAATTGGACTCATCATGTTCTTTTATTAAATTAATATATTAAATTAAAGGTAAAGCAATATTTCGGGTACTTTCAGTACCCTTCAAAAGGCAACAAACCAAACAAAACATAAAACTCCGTCTCCCAGCCAAGGTCGACACATCTAACAAACACGGCCATCTTGATCTCAATAAAAAATACATATTCAAATAAAAAATAAAAATTATACCACAATCATGCCCACAATAGTTCTATGGCTTGGGGACGAACTCTTTCCAAATCGCCGGGAAATCAATGCTGGGAGCACTGATAACATCAGCAGCCACAGACATCAAGGCAGCCTCCTTCAGCCTCCGTCTATGCGAATTTGCTTCGTGTAGAATGATTGAAGCGTCATGCCAGTTCACATAATGGTGATATTCATAGACGTGCTCCGCTAGTTTTGAGGAGTATACCTTGTGTTGTGCAACGTTGTTTTTATGTTCCTTTAACCTGACTTCCAGAGGCGTCTTGGTTTCTCCAATGTAGATAGCACCACACTGACATGGAATTGAGTAAACTGCATTTTTCGACGATTGTGATACGTTCAAGGGCTTGGTTTTTGTTAATATACTTCTTAAAGTTCTGGAAGATTGAAAAACTGTTCGTATTCCAAATGGAGAAAGTAAACGTCTGATTTTTTCTGACAAGTTAGGGTAGTAATCCAGCACAACTGTTTTTTTAATCTTTGGAGGATCTAGAACTTGACTAATGTCTGTCAAAACTTCCGTAGTCCTATCTGTAGTTGGAGTAATCATTTTTTGAACCAGATGACTTGGATATCCATTATCACAGAAAGCATCATTCAAGTAGGCCAGTTCTTGGTTCAACAAAACAGGTGAAGAACAGTTAGACGTTGCTCTTACAGAAAGACATTTCATCACACCCTTCTTGACATGGAACGGATGGTTTGAGTCAGCTCTCACGTACTGATCAGTATGTGTAGGTTTTCAGTACACACACGTGGTCAAACTAGTACCGGAACTATCCTTTGAAATTAGTAAGTCTAGGAAAGGAAGCTTACCGTCCTTCTCTTCTTCAACTGTGAATGTTATGTTGTTGTGGAATGCATTCAAATCTGCATGCAAAGCAATTAAATCTGCCTGTGTCCCATGATGAATGCAGAGAATGTACATCTTCTTCTCTCCTGCCAACACTCTTCCCATCCCACCACGTTCTAGTCTCATCCTAGCAGTTCCACGTCTTTTTCCACACTTTACGATGTAAAACTATTTATACGTATATGACATAAGGTTAATTTATAATATAACTCGGCTACTACATAAACTAAAATAGAAAAGTATAAAAAGTATTTAAGTTACATAAAAATAAAAATACGATGTAAAAGACAAGGTAAAGCAAGGATCGATGAGGGAGTCTAATACAAAGGCCTACCTAGTTTTGTCCCCTGAATGCATTGCAACATTTTGGATTCCTCAATATGGTGGCATATGATACGCTGCCTCCATCAAGCCTGGCAGGAGCTCTCTCAACTACCCACACACTACAACTTCTCCATGTTTTCATCCTGTCCAATCAACCGAGAACAATCAATCGACTGATGTTGCAACAAGATATGTTTACTCCAGAAACGACTCTTACAGATACAGCACTCGTATTGTACCTCCCTGCCACACTCGAGTCTGATGTGCTGCATGAGATGTGTCTTACACTTGAAGTTCCTCTTGCACGTGTAACACGTGTACTTGTACTTACTCGCATTCACACATCGCTCAATGTGGTCTAAATAGTTGTAGTAGTATCTCAGAATCACGGCACAAGTAGGGCACTGATAGGGTCCACACTTTTCTTGGGTGTGTCTGTCGAAGTCACTCAAACACGGGGCTACTCCCGAACGCAGACACGTCAACTTGTAGCAATAGTGTGCGTCCAGATTGCACTGGTATCTGAAGGAGGTTCTACAATGTGGGCAGAGAAATTCCATTCTTCTTGGACGGCACAAACTTCGAACGTCCTTGATAGCAAGGCGCATGGAAGACCCACCACCTGAAACAAAGAAATTGTGTGTGAAAAGGGAGAATTTAAGTTAATTGTTGATGGCGTAAAGTAAAACTTCAATTTACATTTACTCGGATATGAACTAATTGGATGAGCGAAGCGAAGACTTCAATTTCACCGACCCCCCAAAAAATTTAGCTCGGGTGTTTTTTTTTTTTTTTTTCTGTCTGTTTGTTCGCTCTCTACCGGGCAAACGGCATATACGATCTGGATGAAAATTTGACAGGACCTTCGAAATCTCTGAACTTAGACTTGCCACGTTTTTGGGTACAATCGAAGAAATATTTCTCATGAATATCGTACTTTTACGATTTTTTTCGATTTTTTGTGCGATATTTTCGTGCCATTTGGGCCAATTCTGACCAAACGGGTAGAGCTAAAACGTTCATATTATACATGGACATTAAGGTTATGGTGATTTAGTACATTGTGAAAGAAAAAGTTGAAAAAGTTAGCCAGAATCTATAGAAATAAAGCTTTTAATATAAGATTTTTGTTTTTTTGTACGATATTTTCGTGCCATTTGGGCCAATTCTGACCAAACAGGTGGGGCTTCAACGTTCATATTATACATGGACATTAAGGTTATGGTGATGTAGTACCTTTTGAAAGAAAAAGTTGAAAAAGTTAGCCAGAATCCATAGAAATAAAGCTTTTAATATAAGTTTTTTACGGTAAATAATACCAATTGACAAGAAACAATAGAAACTTGACAACAATCAACAACAATGCGTAGGCAGCAAAACAAAGCACTTGCAAAAGTAAAGATATCCCACGCAAACTAAAAACTTAAAAAGCTCATCCATCAACGCGGCGGGACTTTAGCGTTTTCCTAGTTAATATATTGACGAAGTGCGAATTACAATCATGTTATATCAGAATGTTCTGCATAGAAGTATATATAAGTCTAAATAATTATGATTGTCTTAACGAATTTATAATAATAATAATATATATATAATAATAATGTAGTTTTTAATGGTTCTCGATCTGTAGAAGCTCATGTTACATCTGGGGTGCCACAAGGGTCTGTAATTGGGCCTCTCCTATTTACAATCTTCTTTTTAGATCTTCCTCAGTGTGTGTCATCTCAAGTTTACAGTATGCTGATGATACAACATTATTTCGACCTATTTCAGGATTAGAGGATGTTTATGCATTGCAAGCAGATCTATCTGCACTTGAAATTGGTGCTTGTTGAACTGTATGCAGCTTAATGCTAGCAAATCGCAGTACATACGTCTAACTAGGTCCAAATCACCCATTGCTTCTAATTACATTCTTTTAGGTAATGCACTAGTGAGGCAAACAACTATTAAACTCCTCGGTCTCACTATATCTTCAGATTTGAAATGGGATTTTCATACAGACAACGTTAGAGACAGAGCTTCCAAGTTGTCAGTTTTTGTCAGTCGTAATCTATATAAAAGTAAATCGAAATCTTTAAAAACTGCATATCTATCTCTTATTCGCCCTATATTAACGTATGGTCTACCAGCTTGGCACCCAACTTCTCAACTAAACATGCATAAACTTGAGGTTATTCAAAACCGTGCAACTAAAGTTATTTTAAAAAATGTTTTTTATTCTGAAAGTGCCTCTGAGCGCTTAAACAAATGTGGACTGCCATCAATACAAAATTATTGTAAACAAACTGATGTTAGATTTTTAAGTAACTTAATTACCGGTGTTACTGACCTTGATCCTTTTAAAAGAATAACAATTCAGAAAAGACAGTTTAACCGACATAATACTGGCTTAATTTTAAACCCTCCCCGTGCTAGAACATCTATATACCAAAATCATTTTTATAACCGTGCTGTTACTTTATGGAATACTATTCCTCTAGAAATCAAAGATGCTCCAAATTTCAAGAATAGAATAAAAGAATATTTTAGTTAAATTGTTTTTATATGTCAATATACTACATGAGGCCTACCATATTTTGATACTACAACATTATGTTAATTTATTAACTATTTTATCCATTGTTTTCAAATAACATTAGGTCTAAGTTATTTTAATTAGTTTTAATGAAGGGAATCAGGCATTCTTGCTATGGGGCTATGCCCTCTCTGATTCTCTTCAACATGTTAAGTGTACATTGTACTTTGTAGCTTGATTTGTTGAAATAAATAATAATAAAATAATTCATATACTAATTGATTGTTTGTTACGCTCAGTCAAGAGCCAAAGTGATTTCACAACTTTTCTTTCTCGATTTGGTTAGTCGGGAAATACCTGGAATGTGGGAGACTCGGGTTCGAACCCCGATCGGGATTGATTTTTTAACTTCTGAACTGTATTAAATATTGATTTCACAACGTTTTGGTGCGCAAATGTAGACACAAACATTGGCCAGTACTATCTGTTAGATCTCAACAATTGAGGGAGTGTAAAGCTTGGGTGTCCCTTTTTAATGCAGAGGATATGTGTGTCAAAATAATCCAGTTGGTTCATCTGATGCTGAATCAAAGACAGCGCCGTATCATGTCAACTATAGCTAACACTTTCAAGTTTCAAGTATATTATGTCAAAGAAAAAGTGAGCAATTTTTGTAATTAACCATTTAGGGGCTGAGGCTGGCGCGGAGTCGAGTTTTGACGCTCAGTTTCCATTTTGTTTTTTTGGGGGGGGGGGTAAACAGTTAACAGCATCGGTATCATACTTCACAGCAACGTTAATAAAGGATCAGTCTATGAGATCCAGTACGCCAATTTTTAGATTAATCTCTCGGTTTTGAATAAAAAAATCGTGAAACCCCCATAATTTACTCAAATTTGGTGAACTTCGGAAATTTATTCCAAGTGTACAGACTTTAAACGCAATTATCATACTGGATATCAACCTTTAAATCAATGTGAACGTGCATGTTATTTTGGTTTTATCGTCAGATTAACGGTTTGGTCGGAATTTCCAGAATTGAAATCCATGTTTTGGACTTACCTCACGCATTGATTTTTTAATGCTAATTCTTGGCAATCAAGTGTAAATATAAATATAAAGGAACTCTATTAACATTCATGCAAAATTAGGCAATGATATATCCAACCGTACAGCTGCAATGGTCAACACCTGAGCGCGCGCATTTGAGTTGGGCCAAGCTAAATTCAACTAAACGCGGCCGTCCTCTATCTAAACAATCGAATAGTTTTTAGTTATTTTAGTGCATTAATTTAATAAATAACTTTTTGGTGGACATCAAATTACTTCAAAATACATATCGAGTTCAAAATGTCGTGAGTTAAAATCACGATGGAGATTTAATTACTCGTTTCACCGTTTTCACAGTTTCAAGTAAAAATGGTCGAAACAAAATTTGATACTAGCATTCACTTCCTGAGTATAATAATTAATCTTATGCATTCGTAAACTTGTTTCAGACATTTTTCTATTACCAGTTCTGCTAATATCTAGAAAGAAACTAATTTAAGGCAAAAATATTTGTTGCATAATTATATTTTATTATTCGTTAATTGTTTAAAACAGATTATAATAAAAAACACATAAATAATTGGAAATGACAGGGTTATAAAAAAAGAGTACAAACTATAATATACATGTATTAGCATATGCTTACAAGACAAAGAAATGAAAATCACACATAAATACAATTCTTAAGTTCGAATTACGAAAAGAGTACTTATTTAAAATTATCAAATTGAGAGAATTCATCTTTATCTTTATATCTTTATATCTTTATATCAATGAGTCATGTGGAATCGTACGCAAACCAAAATATAGAATAGATCTTATGAGCGAAATATATAGCATGGGAAATCATATAAATTACCCATTTAAAAAAATAGTAAATAATTTACCAAATACAAAAATGTGTACTAACAATCTACCCAGTGAATTACAGAAGTGATTTTCAGTGGGAACTTCTATTCAAGCGGCTAGTAAGCCAACCGTGCCGACGCCGACGCCATAGACGAATAATGACAACCAGTGTTCAATATATTAACTAGAGGATCCATATTGTCCATATTCACCCACGGACAACTTTTGCATCGATTAGGGTATTCTTATAGGAACCACTCTGTATAATGTATCATATTTAATAGGCTTCTAACATATACATACATTGTGCAACTTTATTTGAAAGTTAAGAGCAATCGAGAAGTGTTGCCTCTTATTATTATTTATTGAGGTTTACCTGTCCGAAGGGCAGGAAGGCTTATGCCGGGCACGGCCGGCCCATTGTAGCCAGTTACAAGTAAGCAGTACAAGCATGCAAAATCAGTATAGCGGAGCACATAGTACACAATACAAACAATACACATAAAACACAGAAGAAACGCATACTGACAACTTAATGAATCATAGAAGCCGTATGGCATATGATTGCAAGTGACTTAATTTAACGCACAATACGCATATCAACACTTCGTAATCATTAGCATTATAATATAAATATTATATATTATAAACAGAAATTAAAAGAGTACCTCCACCGGGGATTGAACCCGAGACTGGCTGTTCAGGCCCTGCTCTTACCAACAGTTGAGTAAGAGCAGGGCTCGGACAGCCAAGGTTCCGAGTTCTATCCCCGTTCTATCTATAATACCATCATAACAGCGTCCTAGTTGTCAACTAAACCAAGGTTAAACATCATATATTATGAAACAAAACATGGTATACTTTATATTTAAACCATTGGATAAGTGGGAACCGATCCGTCATTGCTGACTTACAGTACTTCGCACGGCCATAGATACTACACAAGATGTACCTGACAACATTTGATCTCCATGGTAGTCAAGCCTTTGCTTACATCTATCAAGATTATCAGCATGTGGGTGTAACCCACTAATGTCTTTGATATCAAGGCAATTTCTTCCAACATATCATCGCTGAGGATTTCTCTCCCGCCAATATTGCAATGACGGAGAGCGCAGGACACTAGCCCTTAGGTAGCTATATTCTGACATGTTACAAGTGCGTTTAAAACCTCAGCCTCACATTACTCACTTTTAACTTCAACAAGTCACAAACAAAACATAAACAAAGCCAAAGTCGCAACGCCAAATTATGTACACATCGAATTCGAAAATAAGTCTGAAAATAAAGACTTGTCTTTCACTGCATATCACATTCTTGGATGAGCGTAGCAAGCGAAGCGAAGATTCCATTTCACTACACTGGAGAAAAAAATCCGGAATGTTTTTTTTTCATTTCATTTTTTTTTGTATTTTTGTGTGTCTGTTAACACGATTCAGGCTAAACCGTTACTCCAATTGCGATGAAATTTTATGGAGGCCTTCGAAATCTCTGAACTTATAACTGCCACATTTTTTAGCGCAATCGAAAAATTATTTCTCATAAAAATCGCAATTTTACGATTTTTTTCGATTTTTAAAAAAATTCTTCGACTTATAACACCTACATGCTTTATTCGATTGTAATGATTTTTTCACAGAACCTTTATTTTATGAATTAATATATTCATGTAAAATTTGAGCGTAATCAAAAAATTATTTGTCATGAAAATCGCAGTTTTCCATTTTTTCCGATTTTTTTAAATTCTTTGACTTGTAACACCTACATGCTTTATTTGATTGTTATGATTTTTTTTACAGAACCTTAATTTTATAAATTGATATATTCATGTGAAATTTGAGCAGAATCGAAAAATTATTTCTCATGATAATCGCAATTTTACGATTTTTTTCGATTTTTAAAATTTCTTTGACACTGACATGCTTTATACGATAGTAATGATTTTTTCACAGAACCTTAATTTTATAAATTAATATATTCGTGTGAAATTTGAGCGTAATCAAAAAATTATTTCTCATGAAAATCGCAATTTTACGCTTTTTTTCGTTTTTAAAAAATTACGCTCATCCAACAACGCGCCTGAAAAAGCGTTTGCGAAGCTTCCTAGTTTTAAACAATTTCTATTTTGTAATTCTGTCTTTAGCTACCTCCAATAAGGAAAGAAGAACTTTGTATTTTTTCATACAAATCTATTAATATGCCGTACATGTTTTTGAACAAGTTCTTGTATTTTCTTCTTTATCTTATTTATTTCTATTTCGTATTTTGTTATTGTTTTTTTTTGTAGTTGTATTTTTTCATACAAATCTATTAATATGCCGTACATGTTTTTAAACAAAGTGCAAACATATAACATAAACATGATATGACGCACACATATTTGCTTCGCGTCATTCCGTGTCTTCAGCTACCGCAAATAAGAAAATCAGACTTTGTGTTATACAAACATGTGCGGCAGAATATTAGTTGAGTGGCAAGATATATTGCAAGTTAAAAACAAAATTGACCTTTCGGATAATTGCTTAATAACAAATGTACACACGATTAACATCCAAAGTATAACGTTATTGACGGGGAACTTTTTGTACTTGTATTCCACTAAAACCGTGAGTGAGTGCGCAATAAGCTTACAAGATTTCCCCCTTTACAATTAGTTTAGCACAATCAATTGTCTGATGCTGCATCAAAACATTCTGACACCAGAAACGACTCTTACAGATACCACACTCGTATTGTGCATCTTGCCCACATGAAAGTTTAATGTGACGTAAAAGTCGTCCTTTGTTCTTGAAGTAAGTTTTACACCTGTAGCACTGAAAGTCGAGGTTACCATCACATCTTTGCATGTGATCTAACAAGTTGTAGTAGTATTTGAAAATGACGCCACAAGTTGGACACTGATACGGGCCACATTCTTCTTGGGTGTGTTTGCCGAATGGTCGTTTGCACGCAGCACTTCCACCATTCAAACACTTTAGCTTGAGGCAGCGGTGTTCGTCAACACTGTATTGGTATTTAAAGCGTGTTTTGCAATGAGGACACTGAATATATATCTTTGGGCGGGACGAACTTTGGAGGTCCTTTACACCAAGACGCACGGAAGACACAGAATCTGAAACACACAAATAACAAATCATGATAATATATATCCAGGTCTAGTCTAAGAGACATGGGTTTTATCAACTCTGAATGGCATCTTGGCACCCACGACTCCCAATACAGTAAAACTTAAGTTCAAATATAAGGAAACGTAACTTTCAAAACCACTTCTAGAAGAAACTTTAGAATTCAGGATGATATCAATATTTTCACGTAATGGATGGTTAACACCGAATTGACTACAAGCAACTACAACTACAGCAACTACAACAACTTACATCAAAATAATAAATAGTTTTTACATCAATACAACTACAACATCATATTTCTTTTCATTATCCGCTGGTTAACAGCGGATTAGCAAACCTTAGCGAAGGAGAGTGTAATGTATTATGAATGCAAACTGTTAAGTCAATGTGCGAGTTTGTTTCAAACTCAAATTATCACGTCAAAAATCACGTTTGCAACAATTTCACAGAAATATTTCAAGGAGAGGCTGTGGCAAACCTTAACGAAGGAGAGTGTAATGTATGTATGAATGCAAAATGTTGTCAATGTGCGAGGTTAATGTTTCAAACTCAAATTATCACGTCAAAAATCACGTTTGACAACAATTTCACAGAAATATTTTACAAGGAGAAGACTCAAATAATCACGTCAAAAATCACGTTTGACAACAATTTCGCAGAAATATTTTACAAGGAGAGGCTGTAGCAAACCTTAACGAAGGAGAGTGATATGTATGTATGAAGGCAAAATGTTAAGTCAATTTGCGAGGTTGTTGTTTCAAACTCAAATCATCATGTCAAAAATCACGTTTGACAACAATTTCCCAGAAATATTTTACAAGGAAAGGCTGTGATTACACTGTTTATTTTCGTCTGTTGGTAACATATAAAGAAATACGTACCTAAAGTAAAAATTATAGAAAAACTACAAGTGCATGTGCAAGCCTATTAATTCGCTATATATTCACTATATAATGTGCTAGCCAACAAAAGCAGAAATAATCGACTGTAAAAATATGTTGTGAACACTTTGGAGTCACCGAACGAATACCTAAAAGGGGTCAAATTTTGAGCAACTTAAACAAAATACAAGAAATCATAAAAACACATTGTTATATAAAACATGTCCTTCACCACATACTAAACAAAACAACTGAAAGTTTAGAGTCTGTGGAAGTCGGTTCTGCCATGTTTAACTGGTATCGTAATATCTCCTCAATTTGTAGACCAGGGATGTTTACGATTTTTTCCTGACAAACTTTAGTTTGTATTTTCGATTTTTAGTACCAGTCCTTGAACCGATTTCAAAACAAAATGTGTATTTGAAAATTGTATAAAAACAGAAGTGCGTACCAGTTTTAAAACAAATCCTAAGCCAACAGGTAAAAAGGTTGCTTCCTTTACAAAAAATTGTTTGAAATGGGGTTCAGTTAGTTAAAAAGTAATAGCTAACTTATAGCATTGCCCCAAATGTGTGGGGGGTTTTTTAACTCGAAAATATCCTTGGTCTACAAGAGTTACTCACAAATCATTTTTTGACTCATATTCCAACTTTGTGCACACATTTGATCGCTCTGTAGACAAAAACTAATCGTATAATTCCCGTCGCAGGAAATCAGTGCTTAATTGAAACTAGACGAGAGGACAAATTATACTTATTAATTCGACCACATTTAAAATCCTACAACAATAATAAACATCAATTTAATGCCAAACAGACATGCTTTAGCCCCACAGTTAACGACAGAACTAGGGAAAACGACAGTTTGTTAAACGAGTGAGTGAGCCATGTGTTGAGTACCCGGGAACATTCCTTTTCTTCCCCCTACCTTAGGCCTCCCTAGCCTATCATAGGCTACAGTGGAGCATTATTGCCTTACAGTTGACGCGCCCTTATACCAACTTAGCTTAAAAAGACTATTATTTATACCAAAATAGTTATCAATTTTAAATGCAAATGTTCCCGGGTACTCATCACATGACTCACTCACTCGTCTAACAACGACTTTTGCGTTTTTCTAGTCTAGTTGGCTAAGGCGCCCTTATACCCGAAATGTGGGAGACCTGGGTTCAATCCGGTCGGAAAAGAATTTCTTAATTTCTAGATTGTTTTTTTAAATTATTAAACATGTTTTGAAATGCAAATAACGCATAGTCTATCATCTGTGACAATACTATGGAAAACATAGCCAGAACGAAATACTTGTAAATATTGCAAGGTTTACTTCAATCTCCGAGCGGAATTTGGGGGTACCTTGAGCGTGCAAGATTCGATACACCTTGTGCACTGCATTTCACAGCCAGACAATTAACAAACAAAAATATTTTTTTCAAAAACAAAAACAATGTTAAAATACTTACTACACATTAGCAGCCTATTTTACAACGCTTATATTAGCTTATGTGTTGGTCTGTCTGGACGGAATCTTATTATCGATATTTCACCCACTTCTCAATGTCCAATAGAGCTGAAATTTTTCACACAAACGTATCCTTGATGACAATAGATGAATCAATTAACAGATTCACTAATTAATCACTTAAGTCATCATAATTAATTAATCAAAGTTTTATATGGGAATAGCTGGACGGAATGTTATAATCAATATTTCACCCACTTCTCAATGTCCAATCGAGCTGAATTTTTTTACACATACATATTCTTGATGACAATAGATGAACCAATTAACAGATTCACTAAATAATTAATTAATTCATCATAATTAATAAATCAAAGTTTTATATGGGAATACATATTTCATCCACTTCCCAATATCCGATCGAGAAATTTTTCACAGACATAATATATTCTTGGTGACAATACATGAATCAAATTATCACATTCACTAGTTAATCAATTAATTCATAATAATTAATTAATCAAACAAAGCAACACGTCCAGCGAGCACATATTCAATTACAACATTCGTTAAGACTAAAAAGTATAAAATAATATTACATGATTTTTTTTAAACAACGCTTGTATTTAAATGTACTAAAAAGTAAAAAATAAATTTTCGTCCAACAAATTTTTGCCTTACTCGGAAAATAAAAGCGTTGGGCGCTTTTCCTCCATGACCAACAAAATTCTGTAATCTGTGTCAATAACGTAAGCGCCCAACGCTTTTAATTTCCGAGTAAGGCAAAAATTTGTTGGACGAAAATTTATTATTTATTTTTTAGTACATTTAAAATATATAAGCGTTGTTTTTTTAAAAAAATTATGAATATTTTTCAATAAATTATTTCTTGTAGGTTTAAATCGCAATGGATCTAGATGATTTTGTACGCAGTTCTCAGTAAACTCGTACCGGATTTCAGTTGTCTCAATGTTTGTTGATGTTGTTTAAAATTTCAGTACAATCTATTCAGCGATTCGGCTGATTTTCGATGTACACACAGACCCACAGATCAACCCACAGAATCACAGAAAAGCGCCGTTTGAGTTAAATGGAGACACAGTCGCTTCGCTCCCTCGTTTAAAAACTATCCCATAATGTACATTAACTCGAAACCAGTAGTATGTGGCAAAATCAATTAAATTAATGGAAAGGTAATGTTCATAAGTTTATGAATTGAGGAAAAAATTTAACATATTAGTTGGTACAAAAAATTAGCTTTATTATACATGTTATTATTGAGTGCAACATTTCAGAATCATTGTTTAATTCAAATTGTAGACCACTTGATCACTAAGTCACAAAAAAATTACAATTAACATAGGCCCTACTTAAAATAGTTTAACTTGATTTATCATTCGTTGCTTTTTGTGCATACTTCATATACATTATTTCACAAAACTAGGTACATTAAACACGCCATAGTTAACCAATTCCATTTACAAACAATGATTAAGATTTTGCATTAGTTCACATAACATGCCCAAAAGATATTGCCTCATTTGGTTTCATCACATTTATTTATTGCGTTACTTCAGAATTCTTTATAGTACTCAATAATATGGTATGTGTGAATTAATAATTTTTCGTTTTTCTGGAAGTCCCTCGAGGCTGTAGATATATTTATTATATTCAACGTGCTTGTATGTATTTTAGCTGAATGTTTTTTTGTGTCGTTTTTCCTCTTGGATTTGTATGGACAGAACATGCATGCGAATTGCGGCTTTTTCCCACATTCGTACTTCATGTGGCGATTTAAGTCCCCTTTATACTTGTATGTCTTCATACACGTCGTACATTTGAAACCGTCAGTGACTATTTCATTGTTCACTCCTGGTTGAAGCGTGTAAGGCATCCACAAACCAGCAGCATCTGAAACAATTAGCCAGATAGTGTTATTAAAGCTTATTTTTAATAGCAGTACTGTTGAGGCTACAGCTACTTGAACTGGCTACACATTTAGATACCTTTATAAAGCATCACACTACTTGTACAGATACCATAGCAACTTGTATGTATGTACCAACAACAATGTGCAATGAGTTCATGCATAATTATGCGATTTGGTAAAGTGGGTTCCGTCAACAACAAGATTGCGTGTTTTTTAGAGAAGACACTCCCATTTGATTTAATATTTATTTTATTTGTACAAATATTCTTTTGACGTATGTTATGATGCTTAATCGCAAATCTGAAGTAGCTGAAAGTTTATATGGATGCTGCAATGAAATGAATTGAAATGCTACATGACACGTGGTAGTTTGAACGTCCTACGTAACCACACTGGATCTAGTAACAATAATCTGACCACGCCAGTTACAATAAGTCCATGATTTGACAGACGAGACACGGAATGTAATATAAACAAAGATCAGTCGCATTTGCCATCGGAAAACGTGTATTGATGGATGGTTAAATAATGACGATCCTAATTCTAATATCTGTAACAATGCACTGTCAATTTGATATCATTCTACAAATAATTTGTCAGGTAGGCCTAGTTGTTTGCGGTATGTATGGAGATAGATTATGAAAATCCATGCTTGAGTGCCTAAAGACGACTCTCAAATTGTGTCGCGAACCCTATGTTAAGGTTATATTATTAGTACCAATGTGATTCATTCTTTAAATTAAATTATACAGGAGTACGGATCACCATAATATTTAAAGCTTAATAATGTATGGATAGATTTCGGAAAATCACGAGCATGTCTTTGAAATTTATTTGGTTAGAATAAGTGTGTACTTTTCAGGTAGGCCTACCTGTGACACACACAGCGCATGAACACAGGAGCTATACTCGTTAGTTTAAATGGATGTCATTCAGGTAGTGCTGACATATGAGAATTGTAAAGCAGGATATTGATAATTTTGATTAAATAAATGTATGTACCAAATAGTCACGCAAACATAGAACATTACCCATTTTAGTATGATTCGTCAACAGAAAAAACATCCAATACGAATTATAAATTGGCATACATTTTTTAGCATAAATCATAAATTAGCAGCAACGATAATTAACACTTATTGAAATACCTAAAAATGGAACATGACAAATTTTAATATAAATAATAATAAAGGTAATTTGCCAAATTAAAAACATGTATATTAAGAGTTTCGTTCTGTTTTTGAAGGCTAAATTAGATGAGAAACACGCCAGAAAGTGTAATTAGTTGAATGAAATTAAATTGTGTATATTTTTATTGAGTTACAATTTAAATTAAAAGGGATGAGTAATAGAATGTTAGAAAAGGTCATAGCCCCATTCACATTAATGTGTTGAACAATTTAACCAACAATAATATTATCACATACAGTAAACTAATATGAGACATTGTACACAGTAATTGCAATTCAATAAGTGTGCGTGCAAGTGTATGTGTTACTTATGTGTAATAATAAGTGTACATGAAAATGTTTTGGGTAGGTAGGATGAGTGGAAGTGATGGAAGTAATGTGAACGATTGTTATTGAGCACATTGTAGTTGAGGAATGTAATATGACAAACATTTATGAATTTGGGATGTTTGTCTTTATTGGAAATTATTATTTTGTAAAACAGTTCAAATAATTGAAAAGAATAGACAAAATAAAGAAATAAACACATAAAAGTTCATTGAGCATGCTGCAAAAGCATATGTCTCTTCATATTCTCTTTCAGGTTCGCGCGATAATGGCATAAGGGACAGGCGAATCGAGGCTCTTTGCCACACTCGAACTTTAGGTGTCTATTGAGGCTGCCTCTCTGGACGTAGGCTCTCCCACAGATTGTGCACTGATTGCGTGAAGAGTTGTGAGGCGATATTAAATGTGCTGGGTCGATAACTGGGAGATACGCACCTGGAATAGGGAAGTTAATTAATTAATAAGGAAGAGAAGAAAAGAAAAATTGTTTTATATATGACTAAGCCATGCCAAAAAACAGCAATGAATGAATGAATATGGCATCGTGATGTTAGAAAATGGTTTAGAAAAGGTAGCACCGTAGAATATAAGTTAACAATAAGCAAATACACATTACCGCACTTCATCTGCATTTGCATTTAGATGTGGTGAGTTGGAAAAAACACTTAGTCAACTCCACTAACGCAGTATAATTTAAGAAAATATTATTATGGTGTTAGTATTTTTATGCTTTATTTTTTCCAGTGAAGCAGTCTAGCGTTCAGTTTACTTGCACATACATGTACTCAAATTACACACAACAAGAAACTTACACACATGTAAATTATTTGTAAACAATTTTCATAACAGATAGATACTACTCCATATTTCGCAATTAAAAAAAGTTTTTCTATTAACATAACAAAAGATTAAGAACGAAGTTAATTTTCTACACGTTTATAGGAAAGATTGGAAGAAATAACACTTAACAGTGGCATATAAAACATTATAAACACTCTAACATTTTTAAACTACTAAACAATATTGGCCAACTACCAATAAAATGTTAAATGTTGCAGACACAATTAAAATAACCGTCTTTAGTGAAGGTTATCAATAAATTGCTTAAACATGTGAACACAAAAAGTGTTTCATTATACCAGTAAAAACTGTTGGTTTACATTGCCATGCATAACATAATAAATAAATATATATATATATAAAAAAATAAAAAAAATAAAAAAAAAAGTAATAAATACGTTCGTAAAAGTAACGTTGCCATGGCAACGAAAAGACGCGCGAAGTTTCTAATGCACTGCCACCTAGAAGTAATCAAAATACTTTCGAGGAAGCAGTCTATTATTTGTCACCAAAGAGTTTAAAACAGTTTTCCCAAAGTGTCAAGGTCCTCTAGATGGCGGTGGATTTTACACACGGGTTTACCCAAATACCTTGGCAATAATAAATAATATTGGAAACATGGCCCTGTGGACAGCGAACGTCGCAAGTTTTAAAATTTAAAAAAATGTGCAATGTGGGTCTAGCTATAGCACGTGCTCGCTTATCAACGCGTCCAACTGAGCGTTTTCCTAGTTTATACAAATATAATTATCAATTTAAATGCAAATGTTCCCGGGTACTCAACAAATGACTCGCTCACTCGTCTAACAACGACTTTGGCGTTTCCCTTGTCTAGTTGGCTAAGGCGCCCTTATACCAAAAATGTGGGAGACCTGGGTTCAAACCCCCGGTCGGAATATATTTTTTTAATTTCTGAATTGTATTTAAAAAATTATAAAACATGTTTTGAACGCAAACAATACTATGGAAAACATAGCCAGTGCGAAAAACGAGTAAAGATTGCAAGGTTTACTCAATGTCCCAGCGAAATTTAGGGGAACCTTGGTCGTGCCATATTCGAGTAACCTTGATCACAGCTATGCATGTAATCACGGCCTACCAAAAATTATTTGATAAAAATGACTTCTTCAAGTACAAAGCATTGTTGTTAAAATGAAAACTACACATTTCAAGCATATTTTTCAATTTATTATTTCTTGTAGGTTTAAATCGAAATGGATTGCGCTCATTTTGTTAGCAGTTCTCAGTTACCTGGTCACGGATGTCCGTTTAAAATTTCGGCTCAATCTATTACGCCGTTCGGCCGTATGGGACCGGACAGACAGACAGACAGACATTTAACATTTAACATTTAACATACAGAATTACTCACGAACAGGCCCGATCGAGTTGCGTTGTAGACTATGTTCGCTGCGCTCACTCGTCTAATAAACATAAAGTGTAACACTAGGAAAACGTCAAAGTCGTTGTTAAACGAGTGAGTGAGCCATGTGTTGAGTACCTGGTAATATTCCTTTTCTTCCCCATACCTTAGGCCTACCTAGCCTATCATAGGCTAGAGTGCAGCATTACGGCCTTACAGTTGACGCACCCTTATACCAACTAAACTTAAAAACCCTATTATTTATACAATTAATATAGTTATCAATTTTAAATGCAAATGTTCCCGGGTACTCAACACATGTCTCGCTCACACGTCTAACAACGACTTTGGCGTTTCCGTAGTCTAGTTGACTAAGGCGCCCTTATACCCAAAATGTGGGAGACCTGGGTTCAAACCCCCGATCGGAAAAGATTTTTTAATTTCTGGATTGTATTTAAAAAATTATAAAACATGTTTTAAAATACATACAATACTATGAAACACAGTTAGTACGAAATACGAGTAAAGATTGCAAGGTTTACTCAATGTCCCAGCGGAATTTAGTTGAACCTTGGTCGTGCCATATTCGAGTAACCTTGATCACAGCTATGCATGTTATCACGGCCTACCAAAAATTATTTGATAAAAATAACTTCTTCAAGTACAAAGCACTGTTGTTAAAATGTAAACTACACATTTCAAGCATATTTTTTTAAATTTATTTTTTCTTGTAGGTTTAAACCGAAATGGATTGTGCTCATTTTGTTAGCAGTTCTCAGTTACCTAGTCACGGATGTCCGTTTAAAATTTCGGCTCAATTTATAAGCCCGTTCGGCCGTATGGGACCGGACAGACATACATTTAACATTTAACCAGGGAGTTATAAATAGTACTGGCGTACTGGAGCACAGGTGTGTGGTCGGCGGTGTACAATTTAGAACTTCAAATTGGCAGATATTTTGATTGTTTACTTTGGTAACCAAGGTAACCTAGGGCCTACCACAGTTCATTGTAGCAAAGTTTAATCTGCTAGTAGTGGTTATAACAATCAAAATGACGAATAGGCTCAAATAAACAAACACGATCGTGGACGTGCTGTTCCATTTGAGCTAGACCTCCTTATCATCCAACTCCATGATTTTACAGAAAACATTTAACATTTAACATTAAACATTTAACATTTAACATTTAACATTTAACATACAGAATTAATCACGACAAAGCCCCGATCGAGTTGTGTTGTAGACTACGTTCGCTGCGCTCACTCGTCTAATCAATATTAAAAATTAATAACTAGGGAAACGCCAAAGTCGTTGTAAGACGAGTGAGTGAGCCATGTGTTGAGTTCCCGGTAATATTCCTTTTCTTCCCCATACCTTAGGCCTCCCTAGCCTATCATAGGCTATAGAGTGGAGCATTACGGTCTTACAGTTCACGCGCCCTTGTACCAACTAAACTTAAAAACCCTATTATTTATACAAATTTAATTATCAATTTAAATGCAAATATTCCCGGGTACTCAACACATGACTCGCTCACTCGTCTAACAACGACTTTGGCGTTTCCCTAATTTAGTTGGCTAAGGCGCCCTTATACTCAAAATGTGGGTTCAAAGCCCCGGTCGGAAAAGATTTTTTAATTTCTGGATTGCATTTAAAAAATTATAAAACATGTTTTGAAATGCATACAATACTATGGAAAACATAGCCAGTACAAAATACGAGTAAAGATTGCAAGGTTTACTCAATGTCCCAGCGGAATTTAGGGGAACCTTGGTCGTGCCATATTCGAGTAACCTTGATCACAGCTATGCATGTTATCACGGCCTACCAAAAATTATATGATAAAAATGACCTTCAAGTACAAAGCATTGTTGTTAAAATGAAAACTTCAAAGTCAAGCATATTTTTCAATTTATTATTTCTTGTAGGTTTAAATCGAAATGGATTGCGCTCATTTTGTTAGCAGTTCTCAGTTACCTGGTCACGGATGTCTGTTTAAAATCTCGGCTCAATTTATTAGGCCGTTCGGCCGTATGGGACCGGACAGACAGACATTTAACATTTTACATTTAACCATGGAGTTATTGGATGAGCGTAGCGAGCGTAGCGAGCGAAGCGAAGATTCCATTTCACTACACTGGAGAAAAAAATCCGGAATGTTTTTTTTTTTTTTTTTTCTCTGTATTTTTGTCTGTTTGTCCACACGATTCCGGCTAACCGATAATCCGATTGCGATACAATTTTATGGAGACCTTCGAAATCTTTGAACTTAGAACTGCCACGTTTTTGAGCGCAATCGGAAATTTTCTTCTCATGAAAATCGCAATTTTACGATTTTTTTCGATTTTTTTTTAAATTTCTTCGACTTATAACACCTACATGCTTTATTCGATTTTAATGATTTTTGCACAGAACCTTTATTTTATGAATTAAGATACTCGTGTGAAATTTGAGCGCAATTGAAAAAATATTTATCATAAAAATCGAAATTTTACAGTTTTTTTTCTTTTTTAAACAATTCTTTGACTTATAACACCTACATGTTTTATCCGATTGTAATGATTTTTTCACAGAACCCTTATTTTATGAATTAATAGATAAGTGTTAAATTTGAGCGCAATCGAGAAGTTATTTCTTATAAAAATCGCAATTTTACGCTTTTTTTCTTTTTTTAACAATTTCAATTAATTTTTAAAAAATTAAAAAATTAAAGTTAATTTTTAATTTAATTTTATTTAATTTAAAAAATTTCAATTATGTAATGATTTTGCCACAGAACAACAAAAAATTCGCATAACACATGGCTGCTCAATGCACCAATTACGCTCATCCAACAACGCGGCGGGACTTAAGCGTTTTCCTAGTAAATAGAGGGGCGTAGAAGCAAAGTGGACCAACCCACATTTTTTTTTTAATAGAGTTAGGTGCATTTCTGTAAAGCTCACATTTAAAATATTAAGTGGTAAAACGGACCAACCTCTCACCGCCACCGTTAGAACATGTATCTACAAAGAAAACAGTTGGACCAACCTAAAATCATGAAAAAGTTCCAGAGGCAAAGTGGACCAAGCCACAAAAAGTTTGTTATTGTCTGCTGCATCTTCCTATATTTTACCAGGGAGTTTGTAATGATATTATAATCGTTGTTAGTTTACATTAATAATGATTTAATGCATGTACTTAGCACATTAGTCATAAAATGATTTGGACCAAGCCACAAGATAAATTACAAATACTAACATCATTGTTGAGAGGCAAAATGGACCAACCCACTCTTAAGAGGCAAAGTGGACCAAGCCACTTTGATAAGGTATTTACTACTGAAAAATTGTTGAGAGGCAAAATGGACCAATCACTTTGATAAGGTATTTTCTACTGAAGTTATGAATTTTTAATAAATTTAAAGATGTGATATTTTAAGTTAATATGTTAGGAAAGCAATAGACTGCATTCCAATCCCAACAGTTGAAGCTACATTTTATAAGTTGCTCCCAACTTTAACCCAAATTATCTCAGAAAGAGAATTGTGTGGGTTGGTCCACTTTGCTTCTACGCCCCTCAATTTAGTCCAACTCCATGATTTAACATTTAACATTTAACATTTAACATTTAACATTTAACATTTAACATTCAACATTTTACATTTAACATACAGAATTAATCTCGACAAAGGCCCGTCGAGTTGCGTTGTAGACTACGTTCGCTGCGCTCACTCGTCTAATCAATATTAAAAATTAACTAAAATAACTAGGGAAACGCCAAAGTCGTTGTTAGACGAGTGAGTAAGCCATGTGTTGAGTTTTCCCGGTAATATTCCTTTTCTTCCCCATACCTTAGGCCTCCCTAGCCTATCATAAGCTAGAGTGGAGCATTACGGTCTTACAGTTCACCCGCCCTTATACCAACTAAACTTAAAAACCCTATTATTTATACAAATATAATTATCAATTTAAATGCAAATGTTCCCGAGTACTCAACACATGACTCGCTCACTCGTCTAGCAACGACTTTGGCGTATCCCTAGTCTAGTTGGCTAAGGCGCCTTTATACCCAAAATGTGGGAGACCTGGGTTCAAACCCCTGGTCGGAAAAGATTTTTTAATTTCTGGATTGTATTTAAAAAATTATAATAAAACATGTTTTGAAATGCATACAATACTATGGAAAACATAGCCAGTACGAAATACGAGTAAAGATTGCAAGGTTTACTCAATGTCCCAGCGGAATTTAGGGGAACCTTGGTCGTGCCATATTCGAGTAACCTTGATCACAGCTATGCATGTTATCACGGCCTACCAAAAATTATTTGATAATAATGACTTCTTCAAGCAAAGCATTGTTGTTAAAATGAAAACAACACATTTCAAGCATATTTTTCAATTTCTTGTAGGTTTAAATCGAAATGGATTGCGCTCATTTTGTTAGCAGTTCTCAGTTACCTGGTCACGGATGTCTGTTTAAAATTTTAGCTGAATCTATTTACGCCGTTTGGCCGTATGGGACCGGACAGACGGACAGACATTTAACATTTTACATTTTACGTACATAATTAATTAATCACGAACAGGCCCGATCGAGTAGCGTTGTAGACTACGTTCGCTGCGCTCACTCGTCTAATTAACATTTCAAAATTTGTAGTAAGCATAGCACATAGAAATATTACATAAAACAGTTTACTGTGAATGCCGGAAGTAAATATGTCTCTTCAGATTCTCTTTAAGGTTAGCACGATAATGGCATAAGGAACATGCGAATTGTGGCTCTTTTCCGCACTCAAAGTTGATATGTCTTGTGAGATTCCCCTTGGAGACGTAAAGCCTCCCGCATTTTGTGCACCGATGGCGTGATGTGATGTGGTGTGTTCGTGTCGAGTCGGAAACTGGCGGCCAGCAGCCTGGAATAGGACGAGCAACTCAGACAAAGATGAAATGCATCATGTTCATACAAATTAAGAAATAAACGTTTAAAAATTGATAGAAAATAGGTTTGCAGAGGGTAGCACACAATAAACAAAGTAAGTTTAAGGGGAATATTGCTTAAATTACGCCTGTACTTCTATGATGCTGTTTTCCGACACAACTGCTTAATTAACATTACATTATGCATTATCGACTATACTACTTTACACATACTCTTAATGGACAGGAAATTACAGGAGCTTCAATTTCAAATGTAAAACCAGTTCCCCTAGTTACTGAGCAAACTCGTTGGATCGACTCACTGGATCAGAAAAGCTGTCTAGAGTAGAGGCTAGAGTATAAGCTATAAGGTAGGTAGCATCAAAATATAGAAGATTGCATTTCTTTTAGCTTATACGGTCCTACATCTCGTAACTTAACGCAAGTTAAACATGATTGTAACACAAATACCAATTTACACCCATGATGAATTGTAGAAGATTCAAAAAGAAAGTGCGAAAAACTCGTCCATGAATATGAAAAGTAATACCAGCTAACAGTTTTTGGATGGGCGTAGCGAGCGAAGCGAAGATTCCATTTCACTACACTGGAGAAAGAATTTGTATTTTTGGCTGTTTGTTAACACGATTCCGTCTCAACCGATACTCCAATTGCGATGAAATTTTGTGGATGCCTTCGAAATCTCTGAACTTAGAACTGCGACGTTTTTGGGCGCAATCGAAAAATTATTTCTTATGAAAATCACAATTTTACGATTTTTTCGATTTAAAAAAAAATTCTTCGACTTATAACACCTACAAGCTTTATCCGATTGTAATTATTTTTTCACAGAACTTTTATTTTTTGAATAAATATAATTTTGGGAAATTTGAGAGTAATCAAAAAATTATTTCTCATGAAAATCGCAATTTTACGATTTTTTCCTTCGACTTATAACACCTAGGCCTACATGCTTTATCCGATTGTGATGATTTTTTCACAGCACCTTAATTTTATGAATTAATATATTCGTTTGGAATTTGAGCGCAATCGAAAAATTGTTTCTCATGAAAATCGCAATTTTACTATTTTTTTTCGATTTTTGTGTGTTTGTTAGCACGATTCCGGCTAAACCAATACTCCAATTGCAATGAAATTTTCTGGAGGCCTTCGAAATCTCTGAACTTAGAACAATTACGGTTTTGAGCGCAATCGAAAAATTATTTTTTTATAAAATTGCAATTTTACGATTTGTTTTCGAATTTTAAAACAATTCATCGACTTATAACACCTACATGCTTTGTCCGATTGTGATGATTGTTTCACAGCACATTAATTTTATGAATTGATATATTAGTGTGAAATTTGAGCGCAATCGAAAAATTGTTTCTCATGATAATCGCAATTTTACGATTTTTTTTTTATTAAAAAAATTACGTTCAACCAACAACACGCCTGAAAAAGCGTTTGCGCACAGAAACGTACAGTGTTGTTATACAAGGCCCGATCGAGTAGTGTTATAGACTTTATTTCGCTGCGCTCACTCGTCTTACTATGGTGGCATCACTGCCTCCTAGATGTTGCTCGTGGCTCCTAGATGTTGCTCGTGGCTCCTCGTTCCCTGCCTGTTCACGCAACAGGTTTTGATTGTTGAAGACAATTCGCACTTTTTCCCCACAGCGCTAGCTACCGTCCCCAAGAGCTTTCTTTTGTTTTCGTTGTTTACATACGATCTGCATACGATAAAAATGTCATCATGCCAGAGTTGAGCTATATTTTTCTTCATAATAGGCAATGGTGCGTGCTAGAAGTTGTAAGATACCGGGATGCCATTATCTAAAACAAGTAGGCCTTTCTTTGCATGAGCTACTGGGAAATAAGGAAAATATGGTGCCACCCATGCCACCCCCCCCCAGACTTCCCTTAGCACGCGCTACTGCTTGAAGGAGAGTAATATTGTTTAGCTCGTGGCCTGGTCAAGACTAGGGCCCGAGTAGGCTACCTAAGCCTATTGATTTTTAGTACGATTAGGAATAGGAGGCATAGGCCCTATTACCTATAGATAAAAATAACATGCCTATTAGCCCTTGCCTTATATTATCAATCAACAAAGTTATCAATATCTACTTTTTGTTTAATTACCAGCATAATATAACTAGACAAATTTATATATTTCTTTTCTGCAAACCATGATGAGTGATGTACGTATACAAAATATGATCTACAATATTCAATTTAGTTGGATTCAACAGAAATACATGGGAGATGACATTTAACGTGATAACAACATCAAAAACAAAAGAAAGCTCTTGGGGACGGTAACTAGCGCTGTGGACAATAATTAACACTGTGCGCATGGACAGGCAGGGAACGAGGAGCCACGACGAGCATCTAGGAGGCAGTGGGTGGCATATTATGCCAAAAAAAGAAAAATAAAGATGTGAAATGTTTACATAATGCCAAGTTTGTAAAAATATAGATTCATTTGAAAATTACATGAAGCGCGAGGTTCTGTATGCATGTGTAATTTGTACAGTATGACTAGTGCTGGTGTGTTTTTCTTGTATCCTGGATTTGACACACTATAAGTTATCCCTCCTTCGTAAATCAGCACCGCGATTCTCTATAATCCGCGTTAACGTTAAATTTAACGCCACCACGTTAAAAATTTATCGCACGTTAGGTTAACGGGCGATTCCCTAAAACAAGACTGTAAGGTGCGTTAACCGTCTCAAAAGCGCGTTACCGGTGTAGCAGACCGGCGCCTGTTATATATTAGTTTGGCCATTTTCTCGAGAAGGCTGTGTGATCGCAATCACTCGGCCAATGAAAACGCTGGAATAAAGAGAACTTAAAAGCAAAGATGTTAGAATAGAAAGACAAAACCACTTCTATATTCGGCATTGCACTCTTTGAATAATTGAGGTTATGTTATTAACATGTCTAATCTTTGTTATTACTATTTGTATATTTTATAAATGCAGTATAGATGTTACTTTACTATACTAAAACATATATATTAATCCAAAAATTGATTATTTAGATAGCTATTACTACAAAATACGATTGTTCAATGCTTCAAAAATTTGAAGTGGAGGTGAAAAAACGTAAACATAACGTCCATCTTTTTTAACGCAGGGCTAAAGGCAGGGGTTTGGATCGCGTTAAAAATGACTTCACTTTTTCCGTCCTCTGACGATAAAATTCGTTAGTGAATCACAAACTCGCAATGTTATCGTTAATTAACGCCGAATTAATATTTAACGTTAACGCGGACCTTAGAGAATCGCCGTGCAGTTCTATACCTGAATATGATTGACGTTAAATAAATAATTACGTAAATTTGTTGTGAATGGAAAATGTTTATGAAAATGTACATCTTTCTTGATGATGCCGTCGCACCGGGGGGGCTTTTGTGAAAGTAAATAGTGAGGTTACGTTGCACTCTTTGCAAAACACATTTTCACGTGCCTGTCCAGGGAACACTTCTTAAGTAAAAAATGAGGCTACGTTGCACTCTTTGCAAAACACATTTTCACGTGCCTGTCCAGGGAACACTTCTTTTTTAACACTTTCTGGCAGATCGGGCAACGCAGAATCTTCCCACACTCATATTTCATGTGCGCAATCAGATTTCGATGATTCGTAAACCGTTTTCTACAAGTTGGGCAATTTATATCTTGTCCACACTCGTGTTTAATGTGTGTTTTAAGACTAGAATAATGACTAAACTGTTTTTTACACGTATTACAGCTGAGATCTTGACCACACTCTCGAATAATGTGTGTATTAAAGTATGTTACAGATTTGAATTCTTTCTTGCATAAAGGACACCGTAAATCTTTAGCACACTCCTCTATGAAATGTGCCGCTAATAGATGTCGATTGCTGAAGACTCTCTGGCATGCCGGACACCGCGGGTCTGAACCACAGCCGGTGATTAGGCCACGGCTACGTTCGCGCTTAGAACGAGACACATCTTCATGGAAATATTGCTGGAAGCTGCTACTGTTCTGGTGATACTTCACACTCGCTATGACGGAATCTCGGGGGCACCACACGTCTACTGTATCTGAAACATTAATGAATCCCACTTTACTACACATGGGGCAGGTAAGCCTTTCATAAAAGTAAGAGAAAGAGAAATAAAAGTATAGAATTCACATACCCAAATTATTTAAAAGAACACGCAAAACATTGTTTTGATAATTTTAATAAAGTCAGTCGAACATTAACGTGGATACAGTGCAACTTTGAAATAGGTCAATATAAACAAAGTTGTTTTGATAGGTGCACATCCATTTGAGATGCCTCACTTATAAACACACACTCAGAACACTTATCTACGTTATTACCGAAAGAACAAAGTGTATCAGATTCGATGGTTGACAAAACTTTGGTCCCTTTAGTACCGTTGAAAAAAAATAGTAAGCCATAGAATGCGACAAAATCTTACCTACGTACGTACGTGCTGTACGTGATGCAGACCTTTACACATTATTTGTATTTTTTTCTTAGCAGATATTATCTCACGCATTCAAAAACTGTAATAATAATACAGCCAAGTCGTACATATTCACAAAAGCACTAAAATCTAAAAGAAGGACCAAGCTTGTGTACATAATTCTATCTAAGTACGTGATCCAGACCTTTACACAATATTTTTATTTTTATCTTAGCAGATTTTATCTCACGCATTCAAAAACGCTCTATATAACAAAAACTATATTCGCCACGTGAATGCATCTTCGTCAAGCATGTAAAAACTGTATTTACAACTTATTACAGTTCGTTTAAATTAAATTTTTGAAGCTTGGAAATGATGCAGTCAAGGGGTAAAATGGCTTTTTAGTTTTTTGTATTCATAGAAGGGTATAAGCTATAAGATCTCAGTGATTTTGAGTGCGTAAGGCGGCTGCATTTTTACAAGGGGATGTCGACAGTTCTTTAAGTTGCTTTGTAAAAGTATTATCAACCAACAATACATCCATGTAAAATTCCCAATGTTTCTTAAACTTTATTTCCATACTCTTTTTAGACGATTGATTATTGATTGTTGATTTTGATTTTTACAATAAACAATGGTTTCGGTGCCTTCCGGTTTTCTTTATAAACTTCATCTACCAAAAGGAAAAATTACTGTTACCTTGATGTCTACGTAAAATTGAAACGTCTTTGGCCCACCCGTTTAGTCAGAATCGCTTAGTTATTATCGATTACTTCCGCGAAAGTTTGATTACTCCTGATTTGCTGTTCCTGATTTTGGAAAAACCTCATATTCGTATGAGTGGGATCGTCTAATAAATCAGTTGTGTTCTTTTCGTTTTTCTTTTTCAATGTTTTTTTTTTCCTTCTTTCTTTTTTCTTTTCCTCTCTTTCTTTTTTCTTTTTCTTTTTTTTCTACACCTTTTTTATATTTGATTCATTAATTAATTGCATTTAATATCCTTTTATTTGTTATCCAAATTGTTGTGTTTTAATGCATTTTTGTTGTAATGTTACTATTTCAAATATTTACTAAACTGTAGTTCATTGTTGTGTCAGCATCTATCCTTTGTAAATCAGTTTTATAACTGAATAGGATAGACGTGAAATAAATAAATAAAAAAATAAAAAATAAAAACTGTTGAATTAGTCACAATCTTGTAGGAGGAAGAGGAGGAGTAGACAACACCTGCAAAGTCAAACTGGACATGTTTCAAACCCACTATTTACCTAGAACGGATATGTGTACCCAAACCAAAAATTGGCACGTGTTATCAGGTAAGTAAGTACGAGCAATTTATGATATTATAAGAACCACTCCACAGGGCCATGGCATGGCATGGAAATTGTAAGTTAGTAACCCAGGTTAAAGTTCAGTGGAGTGGTTTTTATAGTTACTTATACGTTTCCGGGTTAATGAGTGGTTATGATTTTTTTTCAAGAAATGATAGTTTTAAAATTTCTTACACGTTTCATGAAAGCTGGGTGTGACACCATGAAAACGCCCCAACTCGGCTTGCTGTATCAGGTGCTTTAGTTTACTAACACGACGCCATTCGGCTGCGGCGCTCTAACGGACCATACATACACATCGAAATATGTACAAGCACATTACATAGACAAATAATTAATTAATATGCCCGGAGGAGAAAGAAATCGATTAAAAAGACATTAACACAATAATTGATTTATTTATTTGGAAGGTGATGAAGGGTTGACATAGTTGAGGTGGTTAAATAAACGGGATGAATAGTTTGTTTAAAATAACAGCATTCGTAGATTCATTTTATTTTATTTTATTTTATTAGAATCTTACCAACATGGATGGTCATACAAATTGTTAAAATAACGTACATTACTTTAATTCAAGTTAAGTTTTTGGAGATAGTGAATTGCACGTACAAGTTTCCAAAAAAAGTGTATGTAAAGTGTGTGTGTGTGTGTGTAGTGTAGTGTAGTGTAGTGTAGTGTCATTTCTGTCGTACAATGTCAAGTGGCCATCGCATTATCTTCAATCGAATAAATGATTGGTAGATGCATTTTTATTTTAGGCCTGCCATATTTTGATACCACAATATTTTGTTTATTTATTTAGCAATTATATCCTATCCTAATGTAATTGTATCCATAACGCAAAGAAAATAGTTCTTCGAAATTACAAAGGTACACAAATGAAATTTACATAGTGAACGAGAAGATATTAGATCAATTACATTAGGATAGGATATAATAAGTAAATAAATTAACAAAATATTGTGGTATCAAAACATGGCAGGCCTAAAATAAAAATGCATCTACCAATCATTTATTCGATTCAAGATAATGCGATGGCCACTTGACATTGTACGACAGAAATGAGTGGTGGAGATTATAGCAATGATTATGTTACAATTTTAAGCACTCTTCGCAAAACATATTTTCACGTGCCTGTCCAGGGTAAACTTCGTAGCCAACACTTTATGGCAGATAGGGCAACGTAGAATCTTTCCACATTCATATTTCACGTGCTCTGTAAAACGGCGATTACGCGTAAATCGTTTTCTACAAGACTGGCAACAAATATCTTGTCCACAATCGTGTTTAATGTGCGATAAGAAATTACGATAATAACTAAATCGTTTATTGCAAGTATGACAACTGAGATCTTGACCACATTCATGAACTACGTGTGTATTGAAATATCTTTGTATCAGAAATTCTTTCTTACACATAGGGCATATCAAATCTTTTCCACACTCATCTATGATATGATCTGCTAGAATACGTCGACTGCTAAAAGCTCTGTGACATTTCGGACAGATCATGTATTCACCACATTGCGTTTCAGTGAGTAGGCCTAGGCTTCTGCCACTAATAACTGCTCGCTCAGGCTTAGGACGAGGTAAATCTTCCTGACAGTATTGCTCTACGACGCTGCTGTTGTGGTGATAGTTCACACTTATCATGGCAGCGGGTAAGTCGTCAACTTTGCGGAACCACACAGCTGAAACACAATGCTAGACTTCACTTTACTACGCAAGGCGAAGTTATTCATCATTAATTTGGGAAAATAAAACTAAGCGAATTAAATACAAGGGTAAATACACAATCTTACATTAGACTAAAGCAGGTGCACACCAAAACTCTAAAATAAAGTCTACAAAAAAATGGCAGGTGATATAAATACTCACTCAAATCCCTTCTATGTGCTAATCTATTCACCCACCACCACCAATAGTCGCCAAAACCAAATTTTCATTCAAGAAAATGTAACAGATTTTAAGACAAGGGAAACGCCAAAGTCGTTGCTAAACGAGTGAGTGAGCCATGTATATAGTACCCGGCATCATTCCCCATAATGGGCTAGATTAAGCGTTAGGTATATGGTAGGAAAGGGGATGATCCCAGGTACTCAACACTTGGCTCACTCACTCGCTTAACAAAGACTTTGACGTTTCCCTTGTTTAAATTGAACATTCAAAATGCGCATCGTGTTCAAAACGTATGAGCGTGAAACATTAACAAATTTACAAGGTAAAAGAAAATCACCTAAATTTTATTTTGCATTTAACACACCTAAAAAAATAATATGTGGGTGTAAAAATATAATAAAAGTTCGAACTAACGGGTATCGAACCCCAATCCTCTGTGCGGTAGGCTAAATGCTTACCACTAGGCCATGCCAGCCACGTGTATCTCGTCCCACTAGCTGCGATGCTATCGATATTTTAAAAAATCACATTTTTATTTATTATGGGATTAAATCGCAATGGATCTAGCTGATTTTGTTTAAAGTTCTCAGCAAACTCGTACCGTATGCCAGATTAAAATTTCAGCGCAATCTGTTCAGCAATTCGGCTGATTTTTGACGTACAGACAGACAGATACACAGAATCACAGAATGAGAGCCGTTTGAGTTGAATGGAGACACTCAGTCGCTCCGCTCCCTCGTTTAAATAGTAGGCCTAGAGTTAGTGCTGTAAATGTTTTAGCCGCACGTCCACTGGGTTCAGCAACCAGACCTTTATAGCTCATGTAATTCGTTACAGGTCTTATACTCACCCAAACAATTATATGGACCTTGACTGATGATGCCTTGCAAATAAATCTACTAGGAGCGAGAAAGCAATCAAGTAAGAAAGCAATGATACAATTAGTACATTTATTTGGAAAGAAGTGAATCGTTAACATATCAGAGTTGGTAAAATAACAGCATTAAAAAATTCCATTGAAAATTACAATTATACAATACCAATATGTTCACACAAATAATATTATTGCAAAGTTACGGGTCTGTCTTCTAATGTGGAAACGGCCATGTATGCTAACGCACTTATTATCTATCGATCCCCATGGACACAACACATTAAAAAACAAATGGCGACGTAAAGTTTTAGGAGATATTTTATGTGCTGTACGTACATGTCATCACGATAACTTGTCTTCTATATCACATTATTGAAATTAAACACTTCTTAAATGCAAAGTATAGGCCCTAGTTTCTTTGAAATTATAACGAATTCAAACCAAAATTAAGCGATAACAAAAGTTAATAGCAAATAAACAGTTTTTTAAAAACTAGTTCTTCAAAGAAAATGTGGGAAACAACTTGAGTGTAAGAATGTATGTGAATATGGACGAGTTATAATGGGTATGGGTGTGTTTCAGAAAGGTTTGCATGTGAAACAATAAGTTTGTGGAACATGGGAAAGTTGTAACTTGTAAGACATAATACATCCACATGGCCCCCAATTCAGTTATCCGAGTGAAGATGATGAACACTTTAGCCACTAACACACGTCAAACAGTCTTTGCAAAACATGTTTTTACGTGCCTGTCCAGTGAACACTTGGTACTGAACACTTTTTGGCAGATCGGGCAACTCAGATCCTTCCCGCACTCATATTTCATGTGCGCTGTGAGATTGCGATGATTCGTAAACCGTTTTCTACAAGTCGGGCAACTGAGATCTTGTCCACATTCATGAATAATGTGAACTTTGAAATATCTTTGTGTCTTAAATTCTTTCTTGCACACAGGGCATATCAAATCTTTTAAACACTCATCTATGATATGTTCTGCTAGAATACGTCGACTGCTAAAAGCTCTATGACATTTCGGACAGATCATGTCTTCACCACATTGCGTTCCGGTGAGTAGGCCTAGGCTTCTGCCACTAATAACTGCTCGCTCAGGCTTAGGACGAGGTAAATCTTCCTGACAGTATTGCTCTGCGACGCTGCTGTTGTGGTGATAGTTCACACTTATCATGGCACCGGGTAAGTCGTCAACTTTGCGGAACCACACAGCTGAAACACAATACTAGGTTTCACTTTACTTCGCAAGGCGTAGTTATTCAGACTTTATTTTGGAAAATAAAACTAAGCGAATTAAATAGAAGTGCAAATACACAATCTAACATTAGACTAAAGCAGGTGCACACCAAAACTCTGAAATGGGGTCTACAAAAAAATGGCAGGTGATATTAATACTCACTGAAATCCCTTCTACGTGCTAATCTATTCACCCACCACCACCGATAGTCGCCAAAACCAAACTTTCATTCAAGGAAATGTAACAGGTTTTAAGAATAGTAGGCCCTAGAGTCAGTGCTGTAAATGTTTTAGTCGCACGTCCACTGGGTTCGGCAACCAGACCTTTATAGCTCATGTAATTCGTTACAGGTCTTATACTCACCCAAACAATTATATGGACCTTGACTGATGATGCCTTGCAAATAAATCTACTAGGAGCGAGAAAGCAATCAAGTAAGAAAGCAATGATACAATTAGTACATTTATTTGGAAAGTAGTGAAGCGTTAACATATCAGAGTTGGTAAAATAACAGCATTAAAAAATTCCGTTGAAAATTACAATTATATAATACCAATATGTTCATATAAATAATATTATTGCAAAGTTACGGGTCTGTCTTCTAATGTGGAAACGGCCATGTATGCTAACGCACTTATTATCTATCGATCCCCATGGACACAACACATTAAAAACAAATGGCGACGTAAAGTTTTAGGAGATATTTTATTGTGCTGTACGTACATGTCATCACGAAAACTTGTCTTCTATATCACATTATTGAAATTAACACTTCTTAAATGCAAAGTATAGGCCCTAATTTCTTTGAAATTATACCGAATTAAAACCAAAATTAAGCGATAACAAAGTTAATAGCAAATAAACAATTTTTTAAAACTAGTTCTTCAAAGAAAATGTGGGAAACAACTTGAGTGTAAGAATGTATGTGAATTATGGACGAGTTCATAATGGGTATGGGTGTGTTTCAGAAAGTGTTTGCATGTGAAACAATAAGTTTGTGGAACATGGGAAAGTTGTAACTTGTAAGACATAATACATCTACATGGCCCCCAATTCAGTTATCCGAGTGAAGATGATGAACACTTTAGCCACTAACACACGTCAAACAGTCTTTGCAAAACACGTTTTTACGTGCCTGTCCAGTGAACACTTGGTACTGAACACTTTTTGGCAGATCGGGCAACTCAGATCCTTCCCGCACTCATATTTCATGTGCGCTGTGAGATTGCGATGATTCGTAAACCGTTTTCTACAAGTCGGGCAACTGAGATCTTGTCCACATTCATGAATAATGTGAACTTTGAAATATCTTTGTGTCTTAAATTCTTTCTTGCACACAGGGCATATCAAATCTTTTAAACACTCATCTATGATATGTTCTGCTAGAATACGTCGACTGCTAAAAGCTCTATGACATTTCGGACAGATCATGTCTTCACCACATTGCGTTTCGGTGAGTAGGCCTAGGCTTCTGCCACTAATAACTGCTCGCTCAGGCTTAGGACGAGGTAAATCTTCCTGACAGTATTGCTCTGCGCCGCTGCTGTTGTGGTGATAGTTCACACTTATCATGGCACCGGGTAAGTCGTCAACTTTGCGGAACCACACAGCTGAAACACAATACTAGGTTTCACTTTACTTCGCAAGGCGTAGTTGTTCAGACTTTATTTTGGAAAATAAAACTAAGCGAATTAAATAGAAGTGCAAATACACAATCTAACATTAGACTAAGAATAGTTGGACCTAGAGTCAGTGCTGTAAATGTTTTAGTCGCACGTCCACTGGGTTCGGCAACCAGACCTTTATAGCTCATGTAATTCGTTACAGGTCTTATACTCACCCAAACAATTATATGGACCTTGACTGATGATGCCTTGCAAATAAATCTACTAGGAGCGAGAAAGCAATCAAGTAAGAAAGCAATGATACAATTAGTACATTTATTTGGAAAGTAGTGAAGCGTTAACATATCAGAGTTGGTAAAATAACAGCATTAAAAAATTCCGTTGAAAATTACAATTATATAATACCAATATGTTCATACAAATAATATTATTGCAAAGTTACGGGTCTGTCTTCTAATGTGGAAACGGCCATGTATGCTAACGCACTTATTATCTATCGATCCCCATGGACACAACACATTAAAAACAAATGGCGACGTAAAGTTTTAGGAGATATTTTATTGTGCTATACATATATGCCATCACGAAAACTTGTCTTCTATATCACATTATTGAAATTAACACTTCTTAAATGCAAAGTATAGGCCCTAATTTCTTTGAAATTATAACGAATTCAAACCAAAATTAAGCGATAACAAAGTTAATAGCAAATAAACAATTTTTTAAAACTAGTTCTTCAAAGAAAATGTGGGAAACAACTTGAGTGTAAGAATGTATGTGAATTATGGACGAGTTCATAATGGGTATGGGTGTGTTTCAGAAAGTGTTTGCATGTGAAACAATAAGTTTGTGGAACATGGGAAAGTTGTAACTTGTAAGACATAATACATCTACATGGCCCCCAATTCAGTTATCCGAGTGAAGATGATGAACACTTTAGCCACTAACACACGTCAAACAGTCTTTGCAAAACACGTTTTTACGTGCCTGTCCAGTGAACACTTGGTACTGAACACTTTTTGGCAGATCGGGCAACTCAGATCTTTCCCGCACTCATATTTCATGTGCGCTGTGAGACTGCGATGATTCGTAAACCGTTTTCTACAAGTCGGGCAACTGAGATCTTGTCCACATTCATGAATTATGTGAACTTTGAAATATCTTTGTGTCTTAAATTCTTTCTTGCACACAGGGCATATCAAATCTTTTAAACACTTATCTATGATATGTTCTGCTAGAATACGTCGACTGCTAAAAGCTCTGACATTTCGGACAGATCATGTCTTCACCGCATTGCGTTTCGGTGAGTAGGCCTAGTCTTCTGCCACTAATAACTGCTCGCTCAGGCTTAGGACGAGGTAAATCTTCCTGACAGTATTGCTCTACGCCGCTGCTGTTGTGGTGATGGGATACCAATATGTTCATACAAATTATATTGTTACAAAGTTACGGGTCTGTCTTTTAATGTGGATAACGGCTATGTATGCTAACGCACTTGTTATCAGTCTATCCCCATATTGACACAACATATAAAAAAAGAAATGGTGACGTAAAGTTTTAGGAGATATCTTAGGGTACGTTCCGAATGATGCTCCCACGCGCCCACAACACCCAGACATGCCCAAGATGCCCGAGATTTAACATTGGGCGTTACGGGCGTTGTGATGGCGGCGGTGTTTACGGAATGCTTTGGGCACGCCCAAGCATGCAAGTAAGCATTATACGGAACGTACCCATATTGTGCTGTACGTACAGTCATGTCATCACGAAAACCTGTCTTCTATATCACATTATTGAAATTAACACTTCTTAAATGCAAAGTAGGCTCTAATATTTCTTTGAAATTATAACGGTTTAAAACCAAAAGTAAGCGATAACATAGTTAGTCAAATAAAGTGTAGCAAATTAACAATTTTTTAAAACTAGTTCTTCAAAGAAAATGTGGGAAACAACTTGAAGTGTAAGAATGTATGTGAATTTTGGTCGAGTTCATAATGGGTATAGGTGTGTTTCAGAAAGTGTTTGCATGTGAAACGATATGTTTGTGGCGCATGGGAAAATTGTAAGACATAATACATCTACATGGCCCCAAATCAATTATCCGAGTGAAGATGATTAACACCTTGGCCACTTATAAAATAAATTATTAAGACACGTCAAACAGTCTTTGCAAAACACGTTTTCACGTGCCTGTCCAGTGAACACTTGGTACTTAGCACTTTATGGCAGATCGGGCAACTCAGATCTTTCCCGCACTCATATTTCATGTGCGCTGTGAGATTGCGATGATTCGTAAACCGTTTTCTACAAGTTGGGCAACTGAGATCTTGTCCACACTCGAGTTTATTGTGTGTTAAGAAATTACGATAATAACTAAATCGTTTATTACATTTAAGACAACTGAGATCTTGACCACATTCATGAACTACGTGTGTATTGAAATATCTTTGTTTCTTAAATTCTTTTTTGCACACAGGGCATATCAAATCTTTTCCACACTCATCTATGATATGATATACTAGAATACGTCGACTGCTAAAAGCTCTATGACATTTCGGACAGATCATGTATTCACCACATTGCGTTCCGGTGAGTAGGCCTAGGCTTCTGCCACTAATAACTGCTCGCTCAGGCTTAGGACGAGGTAAATCTTCCTGACAGTATTGCTCTACGCCGCTGCTGTTGTGGTGATAGTTCACACTTATCATGGCACCGGGTAAGTCGTCAACTTTGCGGAACCACACAGCTGAAACACAATACTAAATATCACTTTACTACGCAAGGCGTAAATATTCAGCCATTATTTTGAAAAATAAAACTAAGCAAATTAAATACAAGTGCAAATACACAATCTTACATAAGACTTAAGCAGGTGCACACCAAAACTCTAAAATAAGGTCTACAAAAAAAATGGCAGGTGATATAAATACTCACTCAAATCCATTCCACGTGCAAATCTATTCACTCACCACCACCGATAGTCGCTAAAACCAAACTTTCATTCAAGAAAATGTAACAGGTTTTAAGAATAGTAGGCCCTAGAGTTAGTGCTGTAAAATGTTTTAGTCGCACGTCCACTGGGTTCGGCAACCAGACCTTTATAGCTCATGTAATTCGTTACAGGTCTTATACTCACCCAAACTATTATATGGACCTTGCCTGATGATGCCTTGCAAAGAAATTTACTAGGAGCGAGAAAGCAATCAAGTAAGAAAGCAATGTACAATTAATACATTTATTTGGAAAGTAGTGAAGCGTTGAACATATCAGAGTCGGTAAAATAGCATTAAACAATTCCGTTGAAAATCACAATAATACCAATAGGCTCATACAAATAATTATTGATGCAAAGGTACGGGTCTGTCTTTTAATGTGGATAACGGCTATGTATGCTAACACACTTATTATTCTGTCTTTGCCCATATGTAAACAACACATAAAAAACAAATGGCGACGCAGTTTTTGGAGATATTTTATTGTGCTGTACGTACATGTCATCACGAAAACCTGTCTTAAATATCACATTATTGACAGTAACACTTCTTAAATGCAAAGAAGCCCTAATATTTCTTTGAAATTATAACGGTTTAACCAAAAGTAAGCGATAACATAGTTAATCAAATAAAATTTAGCAAATTAACATTTTTTTAAACAAGTTCTTCAAAGAAAATATGGGAAACAACTTGGTGTGAGAATGTATGTGAATTATGAACGAGTTTATAATGGGTATGGGTGTGTTTCAGAAAGTGTTTGCATGTGAAACAATAAGTTTGTGGAGCATTGGAAAGTTGTAACTTGTAAGACATAATGCATCTACATGGCCGCAAATCAGTAATCCGAGTGAAGATGATGAACACCTTAGAAACAAAAGAAATTGTTAAGTGGAGTCTATAGCAATGGTTTACACGTCAAACAGTCTTTGCAAAACACGTTTTCACGTGCCTGTCCAGTGAACACTTGGTACTTAGCACTTTATGGCAGATCGGGCAACTCAGATCCTTCCCGCACTCATATTTCTTGTGCGCTGTGAGATTGCGATGATTCGTAAAACGTTTCCTACAAGTCTGGCAACTCATATCTTGCCCACACTCGCGTTTAATGTGTGCTTTGAGACTAGAATAACAAATAAACTGTTTGTTACATGATTGACAACTGAGATCTTGACCACACTCATAAATTATGTGTGCATTGAAAGTAGATTTTGAATTAAATTCTCTCTTACATAAGAGACAGCGTAAATCATTAGCACACTTCGCTATTAAATGAGCTGATAATTGATATCGAAAGCTAAAGACTCTCTGGCACTTCGGACATCGTATTTCTTCACCCCGCTCACTCTTGACTAGTCTACGTTCACTCGTCACTGCTCGCTCAGGTTCAAGACGAGACACGTCTTCACGACAGTATTGCTCTATGCCGCTGCTGTCGTGGTGGTAGTTCCCACTCGCCAAGACGACGGTTGGAGGGTTTTCAACACCAGGGTGGTACCACAAGTCTGCTGTCTCTGAAACACACGAGAAGATGTTGGATTACTACACAAGGTCTTTATTTTAAAACAGAAAATAATTCCGAAATCGAAAATTAAATGCATGTAAATGTAAATTAACCAATTGTAAGGAACACAGTAGATCATTAGCGTTGGATAGGTGACACACCAAATCTATGAATAAATTGTTTTATCAGGTGCACATAAACTACCCAGTTCATAAACAAATATTATACACACATCTACGATCTAGTTTAATATAAAATTAGTGTTACACTCACCACCAACGATAGATAGATACCGATACTACACGATTGTAAAAGAGAAAGGAAGAATACGGTGGGCATAAAAAGTGCATGAAAAACAAACCAGGAAGCATAATGAGATCAAATTAGAGGTTGGTGAATGGCAGAAAACCCCTGTTCTGCATACCTCTCATTCTACAAACTTAATAATAATTTAGTATATTACATATTCATATTTGATTTAGTACAATAACATGAAAAATAGGTTGTTGCTAAAATTAGAGCATTAACGGATGATGTATTGGAATATTTCATTGATATCTTGAAGGTGACCGCCTAATAATAATAATAATAATAATAATAATAATAATTGAAGAGAAATTATAACATTGACGGGATGTTTCGTCGCGTCGTGGTGGTGAATAACTTACATTATTCTTGATTTCCCGTCAATGTTATAATTTCTCTTCAATTATATCGGGTCGCGAAAGCATAACTTGTGAACTAATAATAATAATAATAATAATAATAATAATAATAATAATAATAATAATTAACACAATTAACTGGTCGGGACATTTCGCCGCGTCGATTCTGCTTTTATTGCGTTTGACGTTTCAGCCCAACTGTGTGGGCTATCCTCAGAAAACAAGAAATAAAATTAAAAACTTACAAAAATATAAGCCAAGACAAGGCTTCCCATAGAAAAACAAAATAACAACAACAAAACAAACAGTTACCATGATCATAAGGCATCATAAGGCGAAAGCCTTAAATTTGAAATAATAATAATAATAATAATAATAATAATAATAATAATAATAATAATATTAATTGGATGAGCGTAGCGAGCGTAGCGAGCGAAGCGAAGATTCCATTTAACTACACTGGAGAAAAAAATCCGGAATGTTTTTTTTTTTTTTTTTTTTTTTTTTTTTTTTCTTTTGTATTTTTGTGTGTCTGTTAGCACGATTCCGGCTAAACGATAATCCGATTGCAATGAAATTTTATGGAGACCTTCGAAATCTCTGAACGAAGAACTGCCACGTTTTTGAGAGCAATCGAAAAATTATTTCTGATGAAAATCGCAATTTTACGATTTTTTTGCCATTTTTGAAAATTTCTTCGACCTTTAACACCTACCATGCTTTGGCGGATTTTAATGATTTTTTCACAGAACCTTTATTTTATGAATTAAGATATTCGTGTGAAATTTGAGCATAATTGAAAAATTATTTCTCATGAAAATCGAAAATTTTACAGGTTTTTTCATTTTTAAAACAATTCTTTGACTTATAACACCTACATGCTTTATCCTATTGTAATGATTTTTTCACGGAACCTTAATTTTATTAATTAATATATTTGTGTAAAATTTGAGCGCAATCGAATAACTATTTTTTATGTAAATTTCATTTTTACGATTTTTTTTAAAATTACGATTAACTAAAAAAATTAAGTTAATTTTTAATTTAATTTCATTTATTTAAAAAAAATCTTCGACTAATTAATGTTTTTTTCACAGAACAACAGAAAATCCGCGTAACACATGGCAACTCAGTGCACCAATTACGCTCATCCAACAACGCGGCGGGACTTAAGCGTTTTCCTAGTATTAATAATGTGATTGAATTTATCCATGCAATCTTTCAGATTTGACAGCTACATTGCCGTCTTCTGTTGGATTTATGTCATGTAAGTCAACAGTCACAACAAATAGCAGTTTCCTAAAGGTTTGTTCTGTGGTCCCGGTAGCTTAATTGGTAGAGCTATGGCACGTTAAGCCGGAGGTTCTGGGTTCGAACCCCAGTCGGGGCAAACTTTTTCGACAACTGCTATGAATCAATAATAATAATAATAATAATAATAATAATAATAATAATAATAATAATAAACACGTTTCAAAATCATAAAAAAAGAATGTAACATACACCATCACCGATAGACAAAAACATAACTACGACACACACACACACAACCCTCAATATCCGGTTTTTACGTAGCGCATTCTGTCAGGGAAACACTGAACTCTTTCAAGCCAGTTTTATCGATGATTTGTGATCCGCCGAGCCAGCGACTCGAATCTACAGCACTAGTTAGTTATTGTTCTGTACGCTAGGCGATAGATTCCCCTTAATTAATACTTGTAAGTTGTAAGCACTTGAGATAGTGTTGCATAAGTGAACTCCGCTTCACACCTACTCCTCCTTCATTCCGTTCATCTAACTTACCTTAATATTATAAAAATAAATCATTGGACTTTTCACTGTTATTAATATCTTTATTTAATGTATATACATAAGTATATACATACATATATTAAAGGTACAAGAATATATACTTTAAATAAATATGTATATTATTTAATGTATATATACATTAAATAAATATAATAACAGTGAAAAGTACAATGATTAATTTTTATAACGTTACTACCAGTTATATAGTTTCATTTTTTATAATAAACCTTAATATATTTCTATTTTTTATTTTTACATATTCTATACAAATTGAAACACATATGTGAAAGAAATCGAACAAATGGACGATAATATAATTATAATAATACATTTGAATGATGGTGAAGGATAAACATAGATGAGGTGGTCTTACACAGGAGAGATAGTTTATTTGAAAATATCAGCATTCATAGTTTAAGTAACAAACAAAGGTGACGCCATAACAATATAACGAAACAAATGTTAAGAATGAATTTGCAAATCCCCAGATTTCATCATTTCAGTACCGTAGGGTGGACATTGTACAATTTCCATGCTTGGAAAAAACCCTCCATATCTGTTTATACACGATAAAAGCACAACATTAACATAATACGTTTGGCCATACATAGTTTTAGGAGATGGTGTGTTGTACCTGCATGTCATGCCTTAAATAAAGATTAAAGTGAAAATATTATTTCAAAAATACAAGGAATATGTATACAAAATATAAATTTCTAAAGCTATGAAAGGGACACAATACAAATTAAAATCAAATTGCAAAGTTCCTTATTTAATTTTTTTTTAATGGCAATGCAAAAGAAAACCATACCATACAGAGTACGTGATTTTGTGAGTATTAGAATGTGAACCACACAGTCTCGTGTCACTACCAATAATAAGTCTACAGAGCACTAAATCATTCATAGGCGAGAAAATATGCATATTTTCCTTGAATTAAAGAAATTAAGTTAATATTGCATAGAAACAATTTTGTAACACTTGTAGCTTTCTATGCAGAACACATTTTCACGTACCTGTCCAGGTACCACTATGAGCCCAACAGTTCATGGCAGGTCGGGCAACTCAGATCCTTCCCACACTCATATGTCACATGCGCAATAAGATTACGGTGATTTGTAAAGCGTTTGCTACAAGTCTGGCAACTGAAATCTTGTCCACACTAGTGGTTAATATGTTGTCTGAAAGTACAATAATTACAAAAACGTTTATTACAGGTTTTACAACTGAGATCTTGACCACACTCGTGTTTAGTGTGGGTATTGAAATGAGAATAACTACTAAATCGTTTGTTACACTTGTGACAACTGAGATCTTGACCACATTCATAAATTATGTGTACATTGAAATTATTTTGTGGCTTAAATTCTTTCTTGCACAAAGGGCTTTTTAAATCTTTTCCACATTCATCAATGATATGATTTGCTGGAATACGTCGACAGCCAAAAGCTCTCTGGCATTTCTTGCAGATCATGTCTTCACCACATTGCCTTTCGTTGAGTAGCCGAAGGCCACTATCACTTGTTACTGCTCGCTCAGGTTCAGGACGAGACAAATCTTCCTGACAATATTGCTCGATGTCGCTGCTGTTGTGAGGGTTCACACTTCCTGTGACGACGGGTGACTCGCTGTCAGCTAAGGGGTACCACAACTCTGCTGTATCTGAAACACAATAATAGATTATGAATTGTTAATTGTGAAAATAAACAAGGCGTAAACACTTCACAATACAACCTCAAACACTTATAATCACAGATAGACAAAAAAACATTCATATCATTCCAAAAAATGTAACTGGTAATTGAAATTTGTAAGCACCAGAGTAAATGTTGCGAAAGTGATAATCGTTTAGAATAATGTTTTTTTGTGCACCTGAGTTGACCTATTTAGATTTTGTTTGATTTGTTTATATCATTTTTGTTTTTGTACTTGAGTATTTGACTAGGATAACGCCAAAGTAGTTGCGAGTGAGTCAGCCATGTATTGAGTACCCGGTAACATTCCCCTATTCCCCCTATCTAAGGCCTCCCTATCCTATCATAGACTAGTGTGGCGAATTATGGCCTTACAGTTGACATGCCCTTATACCAACTAAACTTAAAAACCCTATTATTTATACCTATATTATCAAACTTAAATGCAAATGTTCCCGGGTACTCAACACATGACTCGCTCACTCGTCTAACAACGACTTTGGCGTGTTCCTAGTCTAATTGGCTAGGGCGCCTTTATACCCAAAATGTGGGAGACCTGGGTTCAATTCCCTGGTCGGGAAAGATTTTGTTGTTTCTGGATTGTATTTTTAAAAAAAAATTAACACTTTTTTAAAATGCATACCATAACGCAGTATAGTCTATCATCTGTGACATTACTATGAAAAAATATAGCTAGTACAAAATACGTGTAAAGATTGCAAGGTTCACTCAATTATCGAGCGGAATTTGGGGGTACCTTGGGCGTGAAAGATTCGATACACCTTGTTCACCGTATGACATTTTCACAGCCTGACAAAACATTTTTTTTAAACAAAACTATTGTCGTTATAATAAAACCCATAATTTTTAAGAATATTTTTTAATTTATTATTTCTTGTAGGTTTAAATCGCAACGGATTTTGCTAATTTTGTTGACATTTCTCAGTTACCTTATCACGGATGTCTGTTTAAAATCTCAGCTCAATCTATTTGGCCGTGCGGCCGTATGGGACCGAACTAATAGACATTTTAAACCGACAGTGTTGGCTCGGGCGCTAAGCGCTCGACTCTGATTCGGGAGGTCCCGGATTCGAATCCTGTCGAGACCGGCAATCCTGACTGAAGGTTTTTTCCGAGGTTTTCCTCAGTCGTTTAAGGCGAAGGCAAGGGAGTGAGTCCTCTTAAACAGCCCTCGGACATCCCTTCATAATTTCCTATCCGCACATACCTAGTTCACCTGAAGAGGGGCTAATTGCACCCTATAACAGGTTTCCCACGATAAAAATTTAAAAAAGACATTTTAAAACATTTAACAAACAGACAAATTAATCAAGACGAAGGCCCGTTCGACTTGCGTTGTAGACTACGTTCGCTCCGCTCACTCGTATAATTAATTTAATGTAAAGTCACACTTGTGGAACTTGCTCTTTTGTTGGTGGCAATAAAAAAATAAAAATTTCCACCTTTATTCCGTTCGTCAACCAAGCCAAAATAATTAATTTTTATTTTATTTGTTACATATTTTATACCCATTGAAACACAAAAATGGAGATAATCCCGACTGATGATCCTTGTGAGACAAGTCTACCACGAGCGTGAAAGTAATCGAACTAGCAGACAATGTTACATTTAATACGTTTATTTGGAAGATGGTGAAGGGCTAAGGTGGTCATAAACAGGACACATAATTCGATTAAAAAATAAGAATTCATTTTAAAACTAAGATGGTGCCATGTCAATATAATATAATCATACAAAGGTAAAGAATATAGTTGCATATCCTCCAGGGTGGACATTATACAGTCGCCGTGCCTGGAAACATTCTCTATATCTGTTCATAAACCACAGGAAAACAACATTCACATAATACGTATGGCCATACATAGTTTTAGGAGACGGTGTGTTGTACCTACATGTCATGCCTCCAATAATATAGATCAAAGTGAAAATATCATTAGAAAATACAAGGGAAATGTGTACGAAATATAAATTTCTAAGTTAGAAGATAAGTTTTAGCTATGAATGAGACACAATAAAAATTAAAATCAATTTGCAATGTTCGTTAATTAATTTTTTAGACTGGCGATGCAAAAGAAAACAATACCATATAGAGTAGGGTACGTGATTTTGCGAGTGTTTGAATGTGAACCACACAGTCTCGTGTCACTACCAATAATGAGTCTTCAGAGCACTAAATCATTTATAGGCAAGAAAATATGCATATTTTTCTTGAATGAAAGAAATGAAGTAAATCCTACATTGCAACAGTTTTGTTGCACTTGCAGCACTCTATCGCAAACACATTTTCACGTGCCTGTCCAGGTAACACTTTGAGCCCAACACTTTATGACAGGTCGGGCAACTCAGATGTTTCCCGCAGTCATATTTCATGTGCGCAACAAGATTGCGTTTATTTGTAAAGCGTTTGCTACAAGTCTGGCAACTTATATCTTGGCCACACTCGTAGTTACTGTGTTGTCTGAGAGAAGAATAACAAAGAAAACGTTTATTACATTTAGGACAGCTGAGATCTTGACCACACTCGCGCTTAATGTGTTCTCTGAGAGTACAATAACTACCAAAACGTTTATTACACGTTTGACAACTGAGATCTTGACCGCATTCATGGATGATGTGTAAATTGAAATATCTTTGTGACTTATATTCTTTCTTGCACACAGGGCATATCAAATCTTTTCCACACTCATCTATGATATGATTTGCTAGAATACGTCGATTGCTAAAAGCTCTCTGGCATTTCGGACAGATCATGTCTTCACCACATTGTCTTTCGTTGAGTAGCCGAAGGCCACTATCACTTGTTAATGCTCGCTCAGGTTCAGGACGAGACAAATCTTCCTGACAATAGTGCTCGATGTCACTGCTGTTGTGAGGGTTCACACTTCCTGTGACGACGGGTGACTCGCTGTCAGCTATGTGGATCCACAAGTCTGCTGCATCTGAAACACAATAATAGATTATGAAATGTGATTAGATAAACAAAGTGTTGTTATCAAGCCTTAATTTTGAAACAGTATATAATACCGTTCTTGTCTTGAATATACTGCAAGTAGGGTACTTGTGGAATACAAAATCGTAAGAAACATAGAAGTATATAAGCGTAAAATAATTGATGTGTATTAAGCCTTGTTAATAAACAAACAACAACTCACTTCCACGATTTTATCACAAATAGATGAAGAATAACACTCACCGAGAGACGCAACAAACTAACTACCATGCAAGCAAAAGTTACTTTCATATTCATTAAAACAAATACATGGAGATTACCTTGACTGATGATGCCTTGTGAGATAAATCTACTACGAGCTAGAAAGATATCGAACAAGAAGATGATTATTGGATGAGCGAAGCGAAGACTTCAATTTCACTGACCCCCCAAAAAATTTAGCTCGGTTGTTTTTTTGTTTGTTTGTTTTTTTTTTGTTTTTTTTTGTTTTTTTGTCTGTTTGTTCGCACGATTCCGGGCAAACGGCATATGCGATCTTGATGAAAATTGAAGGGGATCTTCGAAATCTCTGAACTTAGACGTGCCACGTTTTTGGGTACAATCGAAGAAATATTTCTCATGAATATCGCACTTTTACGATTTTTTTCGATTTTTAGTGCGATATTTTCGAGACATTTGGGCCGATTTTGACCAAACGGGTAAGGCTACAACGTTCATATTTCACATGGACATTAAGGTAATGGTGATGTATTGCTTTCTGAAAGAAAAAGTTGAAAAAGTTAGCCAGAATCTATAGAAATAAAGCTTTTAATATAAGTTTTTTGACTTTTTGTGCGATATTTTCGTGCCATTTGGGTCAATTCTGACCAAACGGGTGAGGCTACAACGTTCATATTTCACATGGACATTAAGGTAATGGTGATGTATTGCTTTATGAAAGAAAAAGTTGGAAAAGTTAGTCAATATCTATAGAAATAAAGCTTTTAATATAAGTTTTTTTGACTTTTAGTGCGATATTTTCGTGCCATTTGGGCCAATTCTGACCAAACGGGTGGGGCTACAACGTTCATATTATACATGGACATTAGAGTTATGGTGATGTAGTACCTTTTAAAAGAAAAAGTTGAAAAAGTTAGCCAGAATCCATAGAAATAAAGCTTTTAATATAAGTTTTTACGGTAAATAATACCAATTGACAGGTAACAAAAGAAATTTGACAACAATCACTTACAATGCGTAGGTAGCAAAACAAAGCACTTGCAAAAGTAAAGATATCCCACGCAAACTAAAAACTTTAAAAAGCTCATCCATCAACGCGGCGGGACTTTAGCGTTTTCCTAGTACAATTAATACATGAATATGCATTTAGTGAGGGGTTACATAGTTTGGTGGTCAAACCCCAATTTTCGTATTTATTTAATGTTTGTTTACAAAATATGAACATGGATAGATTCATAAAAACTACATTGTAATCATGACAATATGATTATACAAAAAATGTTAAGGATGAAGTTGCCAACTTTCAGATTTCATGTAATGGGTGGAAATTGCTGTGACTTGTAATACCATTTTTATCTGTTGATACACCATATTGACACTGACACAACATTCACAAATGTATGGTTCTACAAAGTATTTGGAGATAGTGTGTTGTTCGTACACGGGTTCTCAAAACACCTTCCTTCAATATTAATTACAGTGAAAATAACAATTTCTAAATTCAATAAAAAGAATTTCAAATTTATGGAAAACTAAGGAAGGATATGAGAATTATTCATAATAATGACAAGTGACAACATAAAAATGACAATAGATAAATATTTCTCGATTTGGTTAGTCAGAAAACACTCCCGTAGGTGTTGATCTTCTTTAGACCCAGAAAGACGATGGCAGCATAGGACAAGCGGAATATAGGAGAGAGACACAACGGACCACTATCTTCACGCAATATCTCACCACTTTAATACACTTAACAGTCTCCACACAAGCCAC